>KN488369.1:30867-42662 GCA_000787155.1 Scartelaos histophorus | reverse complement strand
GGAATGCTGTTACCATTTCATGGAAGAGACCGGTCCAAGATGGAGGAAGTGACATAAGAGGCTATTGTGTTGAGAGAAAAGAAAAGAGAGGAATGAGATGGGTCAGAGCATGTAAAAGAACAGTCCCTGACCTGCGCTTCAAGGTGCAAGGCCTGAGCGAGGGAGTTGAATATGAATTCAGAGTCACAGCTGAAAACAAAGCTGGATTTGGGGAGCCTAGTGAGCCATCACGTCCTGTGATGACCAAGGACATTGTCTGTAAGTAGTTATACAAACTGTAACAGATTCTAAATAAAATGTGGTTCATAATATTAATGATTAAGACATCTGAACTGGATTTGTTTGTTCACAGATCCACCGGGTCCACCGTCCAACCCCAGAATTGTGGAGACAACAAAAACCACTGCTTCCTTTGCTTGGGGTAGACCACATTATGATGGTGGTCTCGAAGTAGAAGGATATATTGTTGAGTACAAGAAAGAAGGCCATGATGACTGGGAGACCGAGACACAATATCCAATTAAAGTAACAGAATATGTCATTGGAAAGCTTCAAAAAGGAGGCAAATATCACTTTAGGGTTAAAGCAGTTAACTCTGAAGGCACAGGAGAACCTGCAGAAGTAGAGAAAGTAACTGAACTGGTTGACCAGGAGTCACTGCCAGACTTTGAGCTGGATGCTGAACTCAGAAGAACTCTTGTAGTCCGTTGTCGTGCTTCAATTCGAATGTTTGTTCCCATTAAAGGTCGCCCAGTTCCTGAGGTAACCTGGAGCAAAGACGACACTAACCTTAAAACAAGAGCCCATATTGACACTACAGAGTCATACACACTGCTTATCATACCAGACTGCACACGGTATGATGCTGGAAAATACAATCTCTGTCTTGAAAATGTTGCTGGAAAGAAGACAGGCTTTGTAAATGTCAAAGTTCTTGATACACCAGGACCACCAGTACATCTTAAACCAAGAGAAATAACAAAAAACAGCATTACCCTCCAATGGGAGATTCCCATTATTGATGGAGGTTCAAAGATTCACAATTATATTGTTGAAAAGAGGGAAGCCACCAAGAAGGCATATACTGTTCTGAGCACTTCATGGCAAAAATGTTCTTTCAAGATTCCTGACCTGGAGGAAGGAGCTTATTATTATTTCCGTGTCTCAGCTGAGAATGACTTAGGTGTGGGTGAGCCAGCAGAGACTCCAGAGCCAATCAGAGTCTCTCAAGCACCCTCTGCACCTGAGAATTTGTATGTTACCGATGTTACTGCAGATAGCGCAAGTTTATCATGGACCAAACCCCTGCATGATGGTGGCAGTTTGATAACAGGATATGTTATTGAATATCAAAAGAAAGACACAGATCAGTGGGTCCATGCGACAACCATTAAGGCACTGGACTACACCGTCCCCGATCTGATTGAAGGAGCAGAATATACTTTCCGTATCATGGCTGTCAATGCATCAGGCAGAAGTGACCCACGTGAGAGTAGGCCAGCTGTTGTGAGAGAGCAGACCTCTGCTCCATCCTTTGACATGCGGGCCGTATACCAGCAGACTGTTATTGCTAAAGCTGGAGATCGTGTCAAGGTAGAAATTCCTGTTCTTGGCAAACCAAGACCTGTGGTTACCTGGAAGAAGGGTGATGTTGTGCTTAAGGAAACTCAAAGAATTAATGTTGAAACGACACATACCTCTACTATTCTCAACATTGGAGAGATCAAGAGAAGCGATGGAGGCCAATATTCTATGATTGGAAAGAATCTGCTGGGTACAGTAACAGAGACCATTACAGTACTGGTCCATGATATTCCTGGTCCTCCAACTGGTCCTATCAAACTGGATGAGGTCTCATGCGACTATGTTCTCTTGTCCTGGGAATCACCAGAGAATGATGGAGGAGTTCCCATTAACAACTATATTGTTGAGATGCGTGAAACTACTGGCTCTGGCACTTGGATGGAACTGGCAGCCACAGTTATTCGCACTACATTCAAGGCTGCAAAGCTCACAACTGGAATGACTTACCAATTCCGTGTTAAGGCTCAGAACAGATATGGCATTGGACCTTGTATTGTGTCAGAACCTGTTGTAGCAGCATATCCATTTGATGTACCAGGCCAACCAGGAACTCCTGTAGTTACATCTTTCAACAAAGATTCCATGACAGTGACCTGGAATGAGCCATCTTCTGATGGAGGCAGCCCCATTCTTGGTTACCATGTTGACAGAAAGGAGAAGAACAGCATCCTTTGGCAGAGAATAAGCAAAGCTCTTGTTGTTGGAAATATCTTTAAATCCACTGGGCTTGTTGATGGAATTGTATATGAACATCGTGTTACAGCGGAAAACATGGCTGGTCTGAGTAAACCAAGCAAGCCTTCTGAGCCAATTTATGCCTTGGATCCAGTTGACCCACCAGGCAGACCTGTGGCTCTTAACATCACCAGGCATGAGGTGACTGTCTCTTGGACCAAACCAGAGGGAGATGGTGGATTTTCCATCACTGGATATACTGTTGAGAGGCGAGAGCTTCCCAATGGACGTTGGCTCAAGGCCAACTTTAATAATATCCTTGAAACTATTTATACTGTCAGTGGTCTAATTGAAGATGCAACTTATGAATTCCGTGTGTTTGCCAGAAACTCAGCTGGTGCTGTTAGCGCTCCATCACAGCCATCTGAACAAATCATTTGCAGAGATGATATTGAAGAGCCTAGACTTGACGTTGATGCATCTTACAGTAGCAATGTTGTTGTATTGGCAGGAGAGGTCTTCAAACTGGAGGCCAATGTAACTGGAAGGCCTATTCCGTCATTGGTTTGGACCAAAGAAGGAAAAGAGCTTGAAGACACAGGAAAGATTGAAATCAAGTCCACAGACTTCCACACAACTCTCATTAACAAAGACTCCCTCAGAAGAGATGGTGGTGCTTTCACTCTAACAGCAAGCAACCCTGGTGGCTTTGCCAAGTTTACATTTAATGTCAAGGTGCTTGATAGACCCGGGCCCCCAGATTCTCTTACAATTACAGATGTCGCTGCTGAGAAATGTGTTCTTAATTGGCTGCATCCAAGTCATGATGGAGGTGCAAAAATTGAGTACTTTATCATCCAGAGACGTGAAACCAGTAGGCTGGCATGGACAAATGTTGCCACAGATCTCCAGGCTAACAGGTTCAAAGTGACGAAACTTCTTAAAGGCAATGAGTATATCTTCAGAGTCATGGCTGTTAACAAGTATGGTGTGGGTGAACCTGTGGAATCTGAACCCATCATTTGTGTTAATCCCTATGTACCAAGTGATCCACCTTCACAACCGGAAGTCACCACTATCACAAAAGACTCTATGGTTGTGTGCTGGGAGCGACCAGAACATGATGGTGGAAGCAGAATTAACACCTATATCATTGAAAGAAGAGATAAGACAGGGTTGCGATGGGTAAAGTGTAACAAGAGAACTGTGACAGACTTAAGATTCAAGGTTTCTGGACTTACACCCGGTCATGAGTATGAATTTAGAGTATTTGCTGAGAACAATGCCGGTCTAAGTCAACCCAGTCCTTCCAGTCCATTGTACAAAGCTGTTGACACCATCTTCCAACCAGGACCCCCGGGAAATCCAAGGGTCCTGGATACAACAAAGTCCTCAATTACCCTGGCATGGAACAAGCCTGTATATGATGGCGGTTCTGAAATCACTGGATATGTTGTGGAGACTTGTCTGCCAGAAGAGGATGAATGGACGATTCAAACTCCCAAGAAAGGATGGACTGCTACCTCTTTCACAATAACCAACTTGAAGGAAAATCAGGAATATAAAATTAACATCTGTGCTACTAACTGTGAGGGTGTGGGAGAGCCTGCCGCTGTCCCAGGGACACCAAAAGCGGAAGACAGATTGCTTGCTCCAGAAGTTGAACTTGGAGCAGAGTTGCGCAAAGTTGTTTGCATAAGAGCTTGTAGCACCCTCAGACTCTTTGTACCTATCAAAGGAAGACCAGCACCTGATGTGAAATGGTCAAGAGAACATGGAGAATCCCTGGACAAAGCCAACATTGAAGTGACCCCATCTTTTACTACTCTTCAAGTTGAAAATGTTGATAGATTTGATGGTGGTAAATACATAGTCACTGTAGAGAATGCCTCAGGAAGCAAATCAGCTTTTGTCAATGTCAGAGTGCTTGATACCCCAGGTGCACCTCAAAATCTCGTAGTTAAAGAGGTTACAAGAGACTCTGTGTCACTTGTTTGGGATGCCCCTCTTATTGACGGTGGCTCACGTATTCGTAACTATATTGTGGAGAAACGTGAATCTGCCAGAAAAGCATACTCAACAGTGTGTGCAAGCTGCCACAAGTCCAGCTGGAAAATTGGAGAGCTTGAAGAAGGAAAAATCTATTTCTTCAGAGTCTTGGCAGAAAATGAATATGGTATTGGACTTCCCGTGGAAACACTGGAACCAATTAAAGTATCAGAGAAGCCACTGCCTCCTGGCAAAGTTTCCCTTGTGGAAGTGACAGGAACCAGTATCACTCTAAGTTGGGAAAAACCTGATCATGATGGTGGTAGCAGAATCACAGGATATATTGTAGAAATGCAGTTCAAAGGAAGTGACAAATGGACGCAGGTCATGGTGGTGAAGTCTAATGAGGCTGTTGTCACTGGCCTTACTCAAGGGGAGGAGTACATGTTCCGAATTTCTGCCACAAATGAAAAAGGGGCTAGCGATCCACGTTCCCTGAATCTCCCTGTTGTTGCTAAGGACTTGGTTATTCCACCTACTTTCAAAATGATCTTCACCACCTTCAGCGTGCTTGCAGGAGATGATCTGAAGATAGATATACCTTATGCTGCCTGTCCAAAGGCCACGGTCACATGGCTCAAAGATGGTGTAGCCCTGAAGGAAACAACAAGAGTTAATGCAGAAACCACAGACAAAAACCTCCACTTGGTCATCAAGGAGGCTTGCAGAGATGATGTGGGAACATACACCATTAAATTACACAATACAGCTGGTGATGCATCTTCTGACATTAATGTAGTTGTGCTTGATAAGCCTGGTCCACCAACTGGTCCCATCAAAATGGAAGAAATCACATCAGACAGTGTGATTTTAACCTGGAATCCTCCAGAGTATGATGGTGGTTGTGCTATAAACAATTACATTGTTGAGAAGAGAGACACATCTACAACGAACTGGCAAATAGTCTCTGCTACAGTGGCTCGTACAACTATTAAGGCTGCCCGGCTGAAGACTGGATCAGAGTATCAGTTTAGAATTGCTGCAGAAAACAGATATGGCAAGTCATCTTGCCTCCTCTCAGAAACGGTCATTGCACAATATCCATATGAGGTGCCCAGCCAACCACGTTCTGTAACTGTACAGTCTGCAACTAAAGAGAGCATGGTTATTGTATGGGACACACCCAGCAATGATGGTGGAAGCAAGATTCTTGGATACCATGTAGAGCTAAAAGAAAGAAATAGTCTCTTGTGGGTCAAACAAAATAAACAAATTATCCCAGAAACCAGATTTAAGGCAGTTGGACTTGAGGAAGGCATTGAGTATGAATTCAGAGTCTATGCTGAAAATATTGTTGGCCTCAGTAAAGCAAGCAAGGTCAGTGAGTTGCAAGTAGCTAGAGATCCTTGTGACAGACCAGGCAAACCAGAGGCTGTCATTGTCACCAGGCACGCAGTAACACTCAGATGGACCAAACCTGAGTATGATGGTGGAATCAAAATCACAGGTTATGTTGTTGAAAAGAAGGAAGGTGAAGGCCGCTGGATGAAGGCTAGTTTCACAAACGTCATCGAGACTGAGTTTGTTGTCACAGGTCTTATTGAAGATCAGATTTATGAGTTCCGCGTCATTGCAAGAAATTCAGCAGGTGTCTTTAGCTTGCCTTCAGATTCAACTGGAGCTATTACCGCAAAGGATGAAGTGGATCCACCTAAAATTGACTTGGAAGCTAAATACTCACAATCTGTTGTTGTGAATGCTGGAGACACATTCAAGCTTGAGGCTACAATTTATGGTAAGCCTGTGCCCTCTGTCTTTTGGATAAAGGAAGGACAAGTGATTACTGAAGCAGCTCGCTTGGAAATCAAAAACACAGACTTCACAGCCTGTATTGTCGTAAAAGAAGCCATTCGAATTGATGGAGGACAGTACACATTGCTTGTTAAGAATGTAGGAGGAGAAAAATCTGTTAACATTAACGTTAAGGTATTGGACAGGCCAGGTCCTCCGGAGGGCCCCATCTCTATATATGGTGTCGCAAATGAAAAATGCTCTATTGCATGGAAATCACCTTTACAAGATGGAGGCAGTGAAGTTTCCCATTATATTGTAGAGAGGCGTGAGACCAGCAGGCTGGTTTGGACTGTAGTTGAACCTAAAGTTCAAACGCTCAATTTGAAGATTACTAAACTTGTTCCTGGTAACGAGTACATCTTCAGAGTTATTCCAGTCAACAAATATGGAATTGGTGAGCCCCTGGAATCTGAGCCAATGATTGCTAGAAATCCATTTGTGGCTCCAAGCCCACCAACAGAGGTAGATGTGTCTACCATCACCAAAGATTCCATGGTAGTTACATGGGAGAGACCAACCAATGATGGTGGCAGCGCAATCCAAGGATATGTTGTGGAAAAACGTGACAAAGATGGTGTTAGGTGGACCAGGTGCAACAAGCGTACAGTCAGTGAACTACGCTTTAGAGTCACTGGACTCCTTGAAAACCATAGTTACGAGTTTAGAGTTTCTGCTGAAAATGCTGCTGGTGTTGGAACACCAAGCCCAGCAACAAATTACTTCAAGGCATTGGATCCCACATTCAAACCAGGCCCACCAAACAACCCAAAAGTTGTAGATTCAACCAGGACTACCGTTTCTCTCACCTGGGGAAAACCCATCTATGATGGTGGCTGTGACATTCAAGGATATATTGTGGAGGCCTGCAATGGAGCGTCTGATGAGTGGTTTATGTGCACTCCTCCAGCAGGAGTCCCAGAAACTAAGTTTACAGTAACAAAACTTCTGGAGAAACATGAATACACATTCAGAGTCTGTGCAATCAACAAAGTTGGGGTTGGTGAGCAAGCCAATGTTCCCGGTAAAATTCTTCTTGAAGAAAAGCTTGAGGCTCCTGATCTTGATTTGGATGCTGAAATGAGAAAAATGATTAATATTAGGTCTGCCAGTACTCTGAGACTATTTGTCCCTGTGAGAGGCCGCCCTGCTCCTGAGGTGAAATGGAGCAAGGCTGATGGTGAGATTAAAGAGACAGCCCTGATTGACAATACAGGCACTTACGCTTCTCTTGTGATTGAAAATGTTGATCGATTTGACAGTGGCAAGTACATTCTTACGGCAGAAAATGTCAGTGGAGTTAAGTCAGTTTTTATCAGTGTAAGAGTACATGATTCTCCAAGCCCTCCAACCAACTTAATTGTCAAAGAGATTTCTAAGAATTCTGTCACTTTAACGTGGGAGCCTCCTCTTTTGGATGGTGGTGCCAAAATCAAACATTACATAGTGGAAAAGCGTGAAAGTACACGAAAAGTTTACTCTCCTGTTACCACCTGCAACAGGATGTCATGGAAGATTGAGCCTCTTCCAGAGGGTGGAATCTACTTCTTCAGAGTTTCTGCTGAGAATGAGTATGGTGTTGGTCTTCCTGCAAAAACATTAGACCCAATTAAAATATCAGAGAAGCCTCAGCCACCAGGCAAAGTAAGTGTTGTTGATGTTACAAACAGCACTGTCACTCTCACGTGGGAGAAGCCTATCCATGATGGAGGTAGTAGGATAAGTTGTTATGAAGTTGAACTTGCACCTAAAGATAGTGAAGCATGGTCTGTGTGTGCTGCTGTAAAAGGAATTGAGACAACAGTAACAAACCTTATGAAGGGAGAAGAATATCAGTTCAGAGTTGTTGCTGTTAATGAGAAAGGCAAAAGTGACCCCAGACAACTGGTTCAGCCTGTTGTGGTGAAGGATCTTGTCATTGAGCCTGCTGTCCGACCTAAAGTCAGTACATACCATGTCCAGGTCGGGTACGATCTCAAAATTGAAGTTCCAATTGCTGGTCATCCAAAGCCCACGATTACCTGGACTAAAGATGGCACTGCTCTGAAACAAACCACTAGAGTCAACGTTACAGACTCAGCTCATCACACTACACTTACTATAAAGGATGCCACAAAAGAAGATGGAGGCATGTACAGTATCAATGTTGCTAATAATCTGGGCTCAAAAGATGCCTCAATTGAGGTGATAACGCTTGACAAACCGGGTCCTCCAACAGGCCCTGTGAAGTTTGAAGACGTCAGTGCTGAAAGTCTCACACTTAACTGGGAACCACCCACATATACAGGTGGCTGCCCAATTTCCAACTATGTAGTGGAGAAGAGGGACACAACCACAACAAACTGGGTGGTTGTATCTGCAACTGTGGCAAGAACAACACTTAAGATTTCAAATTTGAAGACTGGGGCTGAGTACCAATTCAGAATCTATGCAGAGAATAGATATGGAAAGAGTTATGCAATTGATTCTGAACCTGTCCTTGCACAGTATCCTTTCCAGGAACCTGGTCCACCTGGAACACCATTTGTGTCATCATACACCAAGGATTACATGGTAGTTGAATGGCACAAACCCCCATCTGATGGTGGAAGTGCCATCTTGGGCTACCACTTGGAAAGAAAGGAGAAAAATAGCATCCTCTGGACTAAGATCAACAAGATTCTTATCCAAGACTGCAGATACAAATCTACGCCACTTGAAGAGGGCATTGAGTATGAGTACAGAGTATATGCTGAGAATATTGTTGGAATTGGAAAATGCAGCAAAGTCTCTGAAGTATGTGTTGCACGTGACCCATGTGATCCTCCAGGCCGCCCTGAGGCTATTATTGTCACCAGGCACTCAGTTAAACTGAGATGGACGGCTCCAGTATATGATGGTGGAAGTAAGATTACTGGTTATGTAGTAGAAAAACGTGACCTACCTGAAGGAAAATGGATGAAGGCTAGCTTTGCTAATGTCATTGAATACGAATTTACAGTCACAGGATTATCAGAAGACTGTAAATATGACTTCAGAGTTCTGGCAAGAAATGCTGCTGGTGCTGTCAGCAAACCTTCTGAAAGCACTGGAGCTATCACAGCCAAAGATGAAGTTGAACCACCAAAGTGTGAAACTGATCCTATGTACAACCAAACACTTGTTATTAATGCTGGTGAAACATTTGTGCTGGAGGCCAGTGTAGAAGGTAAACCTGTACCAATTGCTCAGTGGTTTAAAGGAGACCAGGAAGTTGAAAATTCAGCAAGAGCGGAGATCAAAAATGAAGATTTCAAGGCTGTTTTGGTTGTCAAGGATGCCATCAGAGTGGATGGAGGACAGTATACATTGGTCTTAACCAATGTTGCTGGAACCAAGACAGTTCCCTTCAGTGTCAAGGTTTTGGACAGACCAGGTCCATCAGAGGGGCCACTTACAGTGAGCAATGTCACAGAGGAAAAATGTTCTCTGTCATGGCTCCCTCCCAGACATGATGGTGGGGCTAGCATTTCTCATTATATTATTCAGAAGAGAGAAACCAGCCGCCTAGCATGGACTGTTGTTTCAGCTGATTGTGGAGCAACTATGTTCAAGGTTACTAAACTTCTGAAGGGCAATGAGTACATCTTTAGAGTCATGGCTGTGAACAAATATGGTGATGGGGAGCCTCTTGAGTCGGCACCAGTTATCATGAGAAATCCATTTGTTCCTCCAAGCTCACCCACTGAGCTTGAGATCACTAACATCACAAGGGACTCTATGACTGTTTGTTGGAATCGACCTGAAAGCACTGGAGGAAGTGAGATTGTTGGCTATATTGTTGAAAAGAGAGACAGAGCTGGAATCAGATGGACCAAATGTAATAAACGCAGAGTAACAGATTTGCGTTTCAGAGTGACCGGACTGACTGAAGATCATGAATATGAATTTAGAGTATCTGCTGAAAATGCAGCTGGGGTTGGCAAGCCTAGCCCCGCCACCACCTATCTTAAAGCATGTGATCCCACCTTTGAACCAGGCTGCCCAGCCAATGTCCATGTGCTTGATGTCACCAAAGACTCAGTCACTGTTGGTTGGCAAAGACCTATCTATGATGGCGGTTGTGAGATTCAAGGATATGCTGTTGAAATTACCAAAGCTGATGAGGAAGAATGGACAATTTGTACACCACCATCTGGTGTTGATGCTAATAAATTCACCATCCCTAAGCTGACTGAGCACCAGGAATATAAAGTTCGCGTCTGTGCCATCAACAAGTTAGGTATAGGTGAGCCTACTGAACTCCAAGGAGTGGTAAAACCTTTGGAAAAGATTGATGCCCCTGAGGTGATACTTGATTCCGAGCTCAGGAAAGGAATTGTGGTCCGGGCAGGAGGTTCTATGAGAATATGCATCCCATTCAAGGGTCGCCCAACTCCTGAAATTAGCTGGTCCAAGGAGGACGGAGAACTTCCCACTAAAGTACAAATAGAAACAGGCGAGGATTACAGTCAGCTTTCTATTGACATCTGTGATAGATACGATGCTGGGAAATACATCCTGAAACTGGAAAATAGTGCTGGCACCAAAACCGCTTTTGTTTCTGTTAAAGTTCTAGATACTCCAGGAGCACCCATTAATCTCACAGTGAAAGACATTAAGAGGCAAAGTGTGACCCTAACTTGGGAACCACCCATCATTGATGGTGGAGCAAGAATCAAAAATTACCTTGTTGAGAAGCGTGAGTCCACCAGAAAAGTCTACTCTAATGTGGACAACAAGTGCACCAAGACAAGTTATCGCATCACTGGGCTTATTGAAGGAACTGTCTATTACTTCAGAGTATTGGCTGAAAATGAATTTGGAGTAGGGCAGGCAGTTGAGACGGAGAACTCAGTTAAATGTTCTGAACCTCCTCTATCTGTTGGCAAAGTGGCTTTAACTGATGTGACCAAGACCACAGCTTCACTTTCCTGGGAAAAGCCAGATCATGATGGAGGTAGCAGGATTATTGGTTACTATATTGAGATGCAGCCAGTGGGATCAGAGGAATGGGTAGTTGCTGCCACAACTAAAGCTTGTGAAGGCACTGTCCTTGGCCTCAGTGCAGGGCATGAATATCTCTTTAGAGTTTCAGCCTTTAATGAGAAAGGTAAGAGTGATCCTAGGCCTCTTGCTTTACCAGTCACAGCAAAGGATGTCACAGTTATGCCTGGCTTTAAGATCAGATACAACACATACAGTTTGCAACAAGGTGAGGACCTAAAGATTGAGATTCCTGTGCTGGGACGTCCTACTCCCAAGGTTGAATGGAAAAAGGATGGTCACTCTCTTAAAGAAACCACCAGATTAAATGTGTCCAGTACAGCTACTTCCACTAAGCTTCTTGTCAAGGATGCAAACAGAGAAGACTCTGGAAAATACAGTCTTACAGCCACAAGCTCGATTGGAACAACCACAGAGGAAATAACAGTTATTATTCTTGATAAACCTGGTCCTCCCACTGGCCCTGTTAAAATTGAGGAGGTGAGCTCTAATTATGTCTGTCTTTCTTGGGAGCCACCAGAGTATACAGGAGGTTGTCAGATCAACAACTACATTGTAGAAAAGAGAGATACAACAACAACAGCCTGGCAGATTGTCTCTGCTACAATTGCCAGAACAACGATCAAAATAACTAATCTGAAGACAGGAGTTGAATATCAGTTCAGAGTATCTGCTGAGAACAGATACGGAAA
>KN488369.1:0-14469 GCA_000787155.1 Scartelaos histophorus | reverse complement strand
AAAAAAAAAAAAAAGTTGAAAATGTTTTGTTTGCTAATTAATTTGCTTTTTTTTTTTTTTATATACCCCAAATCAGATGGACACGTGTGAATAGGACATACACAATCTATGACACACGTCTGAAGATCACTGGCTTGATTGAAGGAAGTGAATACCAGTTCAGGGTGACAGCCGTTAATGCTGCCGGCGACAGTCAACCTAGTGACGTGTCACCTTACATTCTCTGCAAAGACCCAACATGTAAGATTTAAGTTAATATAATAAAAATATGAATAATAATGAAACTGTTAAATAAATTATAATGCATTGCTTTCTTTATAGACACCCCTGCTCCTCCATCAATGCCACGCATCACAGACACAACCAAGCACAGCATTTCCATGACTTGGACAAGGCCAATGTATGATGGCGGTTCAGATGTCACAGGTTATGTGGTGGAGATCTTGGAGGAAGGGTCAGAGCAATGGTATAGAGCTACAGCAAAGGCTCTTAAGACCAATGAATATGTGGCTGCAGGACTGACAGCCAATAAGAAGTACAGGTTCAGAGTAGCAGCTCTCAACAGCAATGGCACTGGAGAATTCAGTGAACCCAGTTCTGAAATTGAGCCAATTGAGAAAGTTGGTGAGTAAAATGCAAATCAACCTGTTATCAACATGTGTCCATTCCAGCACTGACTCACTGTAATTCTTTGATAGAAATCCCCGACCTGGAGCTGGCTGATGACCTGAAGAAGACCGTGTGCCTGCGTGCTGGAGGCACGCTGAGACTGTTCGTATCTGTCACTGGCAGACCTGCTCCTGTGGTTGGTTGGAGGAAGACTGGAGTTGAACTGCAGAGCCGTGGCTACATTGAGACCACTGATGCCTACACCTTACTAATAGTGGAGAAGGTGACTCGATATGACTCCGGAAAATATGTTGTAGAAGCAGAAAATCCATCTGGCAAGAAAACTGCCACCGTTCTTGTCAAGGTCTATGGTAAGCATTTGAACAAGGCACATTATTGACAAAACATGGAAGATATTTTTAGTATGTACTAGGTATTTACCTTTTTTCTTTCACCCACAGACACCCCTGGCCCTCCAGGCTCTGTAAAGGTCAAGGACTACACAAAAGAATCTGTTGTCATTACTTGGGATGTGCCAAGCCTTGATGGTGGTGCACATGTCAGTAATTACATTGTGGAGAAGCGTGAAGCTAACATGAAATCCTACAAGACTGTGACTACAGAGTGCAGAAAGACACTCTATAGGATCACCGGACTAGAGGAGGGTGTTCACTACTTCTTCAGAGTACTGCCTGAGAATATATATGGTGTTGGAGAGCCTTGTGAGACAGCTGAAGCTGTTCTCGTCTGTGAGGTACCATCAGTTCCCATGGATCTCCAGATGGTTGATGTCACCAAGTCATCCGTCACACTGCGTTGGGAGAAACCAATCCATGATGGTGCCAGCAGGCTGACAGGATACATTCTGGAGGCCTGCAAGGTTGGCACCGACAGATGGAGTGCTGTGGCTACAGTTAAAGCATCTGTCAGCCAATATACAATCCAGTCACTGACAGAGAATGACCAGTACCTCTTCAGGATCAGAGCAACCAACAGCAGAGGAGCCAGTGAGCCCATGGACATTATCACTCCTATCACCATCCAAGAAATTAAGGGTAAGAAGATTTTTTTAAAACACATACATATTGCATGTTTGTCAAGCTTTACTGTTGCTTATCATAAACTGCTTTTTTTTTTTTTTTTTTTACAGTGATGCCTAAGATTGACTTGACAAATATTCCTCAGAAGATTGTTCATGTACACCGTGGAAAGAATATTGATCTGAATATCCCAATCAAAGCCCGCCCACAGCCTGTGTGCTCATGGTCCTTTGGCGGTGTCAAGCTGAAGGATAGCCTTGACCGCATCAAGATTGACAGTAATGGTAAATACACCCATCTCATTATCCGCGACACCACGATCAACGACACTGGAGACTATACTCTGGAGGTGAAAAACACTATTGGTGTTGCAACCGAGGTCATCAAGGTCATCGTCCTTGGTAGGTGGAGACTTGAACAAATTAAGCCATTTAAATGGGAAGACATTTGTGGATCATATTAAATAATTATATTTTTTGTTTTTACTAGACAAACCTGGTATCCCAGTTGGTCCAGTGAAGATTGAAGAGACTGATGGAGTCTCTGTGACTGTCAGCTGGGAACCACCTGAGAAGGATGGTGGTGCTAATGTTAGTGGTTATGTTGTGGAGCAACGTGAGGCTCACCGCCCTGGATGGAGCACTGTATCAGAGTCTGTCACAAGACCATGCTTCAAGTTCACCAGACTCAGTGAGGGAACCGAATATGTGTTCCGTGTTGCTGCCATGAATCGCTTTGGGGTTGGTGGCTTCCTGCAGTCTGAAGTTGTGGAGTGCAAGAGTCCCAAGAGTGAGTTTCATTTAAACATTCCAAATGTGGTAGTCTACTACAACTACAATAACTCTAACTCTAACCAAAAAAAAAACTGTATTATATTTTAATTATTATTTTGTACTACAGCCATTCCAGGACCTCCCAGTAGACCTGAGGTGCTTGATGTCACTCATGAGGGCATGACGCTGACATGGCAACCCCCTGAGGACAATGGTGGTTCCACCATTGCTGGCTACATCATTGAGCGCAAAGAAGCTGGGTCTGACAGGTGGCTTAAGGTTAACAAGAATCCTGTCACCATGACAAGGTATCGCTCTTCTGGCCTCATAGAGGGTCTGGAATATGAACACCGCATTACTGCCATCAACTCCAGAGGAGCGGGGAAGCCTAGTGAGAGCTCTGCTATCACTGTGGCTATGGATCCCATCGGTATGTATTTAGACCTTTTACTTATCATTTATGCTTTTGATTTATAGGCCAATGAAGAAAATTTATTTATACTTAATATCTTGCTTATTTTACAGATCCTCCTGGCCCACCACTGGAGCCCAAAGTCACGGACACTACCAGGACTTCTGTCTCTCTTGCCTGGCTTCCACCAGAAGAGGAAGGTGGCTCTGTTATTACTGGTTACTTTATTGAAATGCAGAAGGTGGACCAGGTGGAATGGACCCTGTGCAACACAACTCCTACAAAGATGTGCGAGTACACTCTCACTCACATGCCTCAGGGTGCAGAGTACAAGTTCAGAGTCATTGCTTGCAATGCAGGTGGTACTGGAGAACCTGCTGAAATTTCTGGAGTCGTCAAAGTTCAAGAGATGCTGGGTATGTTGTTGTGATGACCAAATAGTACCTTGGAAGTTAAATGAGAAGCTCTACTAACATTTTCTTATATTATTATTATTATAGGTTATCCCGACTATGTGCTTGATCGTAAATATGAGGAAGGCTACGTGGTACGCCAGGGCGGAGTTGTTTGTCTGTCTGTGCCAATTAAGGGTAAACCTATTCCAACATGTAAATGGACCAAGGATGGTCGTGACATCGCACACCGTGCTATGATTGCAACTAGTGATGATGTCACTGAGCTGGTCATCAAGGATGCCCACAAAGATGACACTGGAACTTATGATCTGGTGCTTGAGAACAAATGTGGCAGAAAGGCTGTCTATATTAAGGTATGTAATGCTATTTTATATTGGTATTTTATGGGATTACAGGTTAAAACCAAACCTCTGTCACTTAATAACACCTGAAGGATGAATGTAAATAAAAAACTCACAAACATACATACATAAATAAAAGACACATTCCAAAGGAAGGCATTATGGCACTGTGTTAATCAAAAATATCACTTTCTTAAGGTGAAAGTCATTGGTCGTCCAGATGTTCCAGAAGGACCTCTGGAGTTTGATGATATCCAAGCAAGATCAGTGCGTGTGAGCTGGAGGGCACCATCAGATGATGGTGGTTCTGACATCCTGGGCTATGTTGTGGAGAGGCGTGAGGTTCCCAAAGCTGCTTGGTACACTGTAGATGCCAGGGTAACTGAGACATCACTTATTGTCAAAGGACTGAAGGAAAATGTGCAGTATCACTTCAGGGTTTCTGCTGAAAACCAGTTTGGTGTCAGTAGATCCCTTAAATCTGATGAGCCTGTCACACCAAAGACACCACTATGTGAGTATGACTGTTTCTTTTAGGAAAATTCTTTTAGGAATATTCTGTGTGAATTGGGAAGATATGTAAAGCAAAATTATTTTTAGGTGCACCTGAGCCTCCCAGCAACCCACCTGAGATCATGGATGTTACGAAGACCACTGTGGCTCTTTCCTGGGCACGTCCTCGTGATGATGGTGGATCTCGTGTCACTGGATACTATGTGGAGAGGAGGGAAGTATCCACAGAGAAATGGGTCCGCCACAACAAGACTCATATCACCACAACAATGTACAATGTTTCTGGTCTCATCCCAGATGCTGAGTATATGTTTAGAATTGTAGCTCAGAATGATATAGGAAAAAGTGAACCTGGTCCTGTCTCAGAGCCGGTAATCTGCAAAGATCCATTCGGTAAGTAATGTGCTTTTTTTATTCATATAGTCGTAACATAGAACAAATTTTATTGCTTACTTTTTCTTATTTTAATGTTATGGTTTCTTTTTGTCTTTAAGACAAACCAAGCCAACCTGGAGAGATCGACATTGTGTCTGTAACCAAAGATTCAATTACCATTCACTGGCTTAGACCTGAACACGATGGTGGCAAGGAGATCCTGGGCTACTGGATTGAGTTCAGAGAGGCTGGAGAGTCTGCATGGAAGAAATGCACTAAAGAGCGTTCCAAGGATCGCCAGTTCACTATGGGTGGCTTGATGGAAGCAACAGAATACGAGTTCAGAATCTTTGCTGAAAATGAAACTGGACTCAGTCGTCCTCGTCGCACCCCAATGGGCATTAAGACCAAACTGAGTGGTAAGATGTTATTTATTTTGTAAACAAATCAAATAAATAATATGAATTCACATTTCAATTTAAACTAGGCAGAAACATATTTTCACACACAATTATATAATCTATAATTGCAGTTGTAGTCACAACATTAAAATTAGTGACTTCCACCCAGAAATACATAGAGGTTCATCATCTAACCAGGATACACCCTTTTTTTTTTTTTCTCCACATACCATTCACAAACATTTTTGTCTTTATAGTTGGTGAGGCCCCAGTTTTGAAGGATGCAATGGAAGACACAACAACCAAGCTTGGAGAGTCTGGCACTCTAACCTGTGGTATCATTGGGCGACCTCTACCAGAGATAAAATGGTACCGCTATGGAAAGGAGCTTATTCAGAGTCGCAAGTACAAAATGAGCTCAGATGGCCGCAACCATTCCCTGACCGTTCTGACAGACGAGCAGGAGGATGAGGGTGTCTACACGTGTAGAGCCACCAATGAGGCTGGTGAGATAGAAACCAGCGGTAAACTCCGTCTTCAGGCAGCACCACAGTTCCATTCTGGCTTCCCACTGAAGGAGAAGTACTATGCAGGTGCCGGCACCAGCTTGCGTCTCCATGTTGTCTATATTGGTCGTCCCATTCCTCAGATTATGTGGTTCTATGGAAAGAAGCCACTGAACGCATCTGAGAATGTGATCATTGAAAACACTGAAAGCTACACGCACTTGGTTGTCAGGAATGCTCAGCGAAAGACCAATGCTGGACGCTACAAGGTTCAACTCAGCAATGCATTTGGAACCATTGACACAGTACTGCGTGTTGAAATCCAAGGTATGGTGCTCAAATTCAAACTGAACATTTAGAAATTGAGCAAAATAGAAAAGTTTATAATCAAATGGTTCTATCTTTTCCAGATAAACCTTGCATTCCAGAAGGACCTCTGGTTGTTGATGCCTTACTGAAGAGCTCAGCTGTGATTAGCTGGAAGCCGCCAAAGGATGATGGTGGCTCTATGATCACAAACTATCTTGTGGAGAAACGAGAGGCCAAAGAAGGCGAGCAATGGCACCTTGTGTCTTCCTCTGTCGCTGGCACCACCTGTCGTGTCATCAACCTCATTGAAAGCGCTGGATACTACTTTAGAGTTTCTGCACAGAACCAGTATGGAGTCAGTGAACCACTGGAAATTCCTTCAGTTGTCATCATCAAGAGTCCATTCGGTAAAACTTTTAATAACAAGCATATTATTCTGAATTATGTCATCAGTACAAATTGACAATTTCCTTAACCTTACTGTGCTACTTTTCAGAAAAACCTGGCATCCCACAACAGCCCTTCATCATGAGCTCCACAAAAGACTCTTGTGTTGTCTGCTGGAAGCCTCCAAGCAGCGATGGTGGAGCCAAAATCACAAACTATTATCTTGAAAAACGTGAAAAGAAGCAGAATAAATGGATGTCAGTAACCACTAAGAAGATTGTGGAGACGAACTATGAGGTCACAGGCCTGATTACAGGATTTGAGTATGAATTCCGTGTGAAGTGTGAAAACATGGGAGGTGAAAGTGACTGGAGCGAAATCTCTGCTCCAATCATTCCCAAGTCAGATCAGACACCTCGTGCTCCTGTCTTCAGAGAAGAGATCAGGGACATGACTGTCAAATATCAAGCCAATGCCACATTTGTCACCAAGGTACTTCATTTAGCTATAATGTTTCAGAAATAATTAGTTTTTATTAATTGATTAGTACGAAATTTAACCATTGCGTTTTTTTGAAAAGGTGGTTGGATATCCCAAACCACTGGTTAAATGGTATCGTGGTGGAAAGGAGATCTTGGCTGATGGAACCAAGATAAAATCCCAGGAATTCAAAGGAGGCTACTACCAACTGGTCATTACCAATACTGATGAAAGAGATGCAATGGTTTACCAAGTTAGGGCTACTAATGCATCAGGATCTATCTCCATGAGCGCTAATCTTGATGTGGAAGGTAACTACTTTTTACAACAATAATACCAAAGTAACTTTTTTTTTAAACATTTTATTATAATTTGTATATGTATTAATTGTATTAATTTTTTTTTTTCTTTTAGTTCCTGCTAAGATTCACCTGCCAAAGGAGCTTCAAGGAATGGGAGCAGTCCATGCTGCCCGTGGAGAACACATTACAATCAAGATTCCCATCTCAGGAAAGCCTGAACCTGCAGTTACTTGGCAGAAGGGTCAAGAAATTCTTTCAAATTCTCCATACCATCAAGTCATCACTACCAGATCTTTCACTTCCCTGGTCTTCCAGAAGGGTGTTAGAAGCAAGGATACTGGTTATTACATTATTACTGCTAAGAACAGATTTGGCACTGACAAGCAAACCATTGAAGTCTGTGTAGCTGATATCCCTGAAGCACCAAAAGCACTTACTGTCAGCGATATTGCTCGAGATTCAATTACCCTCACCTGGGAACCACCTGCAAATGATGGAGGAAGTGACATCATCAATTATATCGTTGAGAAGTGTCCTGCTAATGGTGAAAGATGGATCCGTGCTGGACAAACCACTGACTGCACAATCACTATTATTAATATCTTTGGAAAGACCAAATACCAGTTCCGGGTAATTGCTGAGAATGAGTTTGGCTTAAGTCCACCCTGTGCCCCAACTGAACCCATTACCACGAAGGAAGATAAATCGGTTATCAGGAACTATGATGAAGAGGTAGATGAAGCACGAGAAATTGTCAAAGAAGAGGCTCTATTCTACAAGGTGAAGGAACTGTCCTCCAAATACACCATTGCTGAGGAACTTGCACGCTGTCAGTTCGGTGCTGTCTACAGATGTGTGGAGATTGCAACAAAGAAGACCTTCATGGCTAAGTTCATTAAGGTTAAAGGCACAGACCGTGAATTAGTTCTCAGAGAAATTGAGGCGCTTAATGTTGCGAGACACAAAAATGTAATTTACCTGCATGAATACTTTGAGAGCATGGAAGAGATAGTTTTGATCTATGAGTTCATTTCTGGTGTGGATATCTTTGAACGCCTTGGCATTGGCAACTTTGAGTTGTCAGAGCAAGAGATTGTTCGTTACCTGAGACAAGTGTGCTCTGCCCTCCAATTTATGCATGCCAACAACTTTGGCCACTTTGACATACGTCCTGACAACATTGTCTACACAACAAAAAGAAGCACCAACATCAAGATTATTGAAATGGGTCAGTCTAGACTGCTGGTCCCAGGAGAAAACATCAGAATGTTGTTTTCCGCTCCTGAGTACTGTGCTCCTGAGGTCCACCGCCATGACCTCATCACCACTGCCACAGACATGTGGTCTGTTGGTGTAATGGCCTATGTCCTACTCAGTGGCCTCAATCCATTTGCAGCTGAATCAGTAACAAAAATGATTGAAAATATATCAAATTGTGAGTATGTGTTTGACAGTGAAGCATTCAAAGATATTAGTTTAGAGGCTATGGACTTTGTAGATAGACTTTTAGTCAAGGACAGGAAACTCCGTATGACTGCTCATGAGGCTTTGGAACACCCCTGGCTTAAAATGAAGCTGGAGAATGTCAGCAACAAGGCAATCAGGACTCTGAAACACAGACGCTACTACCAATCTCTGTCAAAGAAGACTGATTATATTGTATCAGCAGCTCGCATTGCCTATGGTGGTGCCTTCAAAAACCAGAGAGGACTGGCTGTTGGTAAAGTCAAGATTGGCACTGAGTACCACGGCCTGCGTGCTGGTCCAGTTATGCATGCATCAGCAGAAGAAGGTGGACATGTAAGATTTACTTGCAGTTTCACCAACTTTGACAAGAGCACTCAAGTTTCGTGGTTCTTTGGTAACCGACAGCTGCACCCAAGTCCCAAATATGAGATCACTTACAGCAATGGCTTTGCCAGTATATATGTGAAGGACATTGAGGAGTGCGATGATGGTGTATACAAATGCAAGGTGGTTAGTGATGATGGAGAGGATTGTGCTTATGGAGAGCTCTTTGTTGAGACTGTGAGAAACATCAAAGAGTACTACCTCAGTCGCTCTGTCAGGAAACTCAGGAAGAGAGTCGACAAGACAAAACTTCTGCAGAGACCACCTGAGTTCACACTACCACTCTACAACCGCACCGCCTTCATTGGTGAAGATGTTCGCTTTGGTGTTACAATTACTGTACATCCCGAACCTCATGTAACATGGCTAAAGAATGGTGAGAGAATCAAACCAGGTGATGATGACAGCAAGTACACTTTCATCAGTGATAAAGGTCTTTATCAGCTGGTGATCCATAACTTGGATAAAACTGACGATGGTGAATACACTGTTATGGCACACAACAAGTTTGGTGAAGACAGTTGCAAAGCCTCTCTCACTGTGACACCTCATCCTGTTGTGGAAGAGACCATGAGACCCATGTTCAAACGTCTGCTAGCTAACACTGAGTGTGTTGAGGGTGATAGTGTCCGCTTTGAGCTCAGAGTTACAGGAATACCCACTCCCTCTTTAAAATGGGAGAAGGATGGTAAGCCACTACAGCAGAGCTCTAAGGTTGTTGTTATTGAAGAGGATGTGGACTACCATGTCCTCCATGTCAGAGAAACTCTTCTTGAAGACTCTGGTGTGTACAAGGTCACTGCAACCAATTCTGCTGGATCTGCCACTTGCCAGGCTACCCTCAAGGTGGACCGTCTTACTTACACAAGACGTGAGTACAAGAGTGAACATGAAAAGATGAGGCATATTCAAAAACAAATTGAAAAGACAAACAAGATGGCTCAGCATATTGCAGCTACAGAGGAACTTGTACCTTTCAATCCAGCTGCCCAAGAGGCCCTTAAATTTGCTGCAGAGATGTACAAGCCTGCTGTAAGCACCAAGAACGTTGAGGGAGAATTTGATATTACTGTAGAAAAGTCAGACACCAAGAAATTGGAGGAAGAGAGAAGAATTTTTATGCCATATGAAATCCCCGAGCCTGTGGTTCACGATCCAAAAGCTCTTGATGAGGACAAAGGTATCAAGAAATTTATGCCTTTGTCTGAGATGAAATGGTACAGGAAGATCCGAGACCAATATGAAATTTCAGAGAGAACAGAAAGGATTGTGCAGAGGAGACAGCGCCGCATCCGTTTGTCCAGATGGGAGCAATTCTATGTAATGCCTCTTCCAAGAATAACTGATCAGTACAGACCAAGATGGCGCATTCCCAAACTGACACTTGATGATTTGGAGACGGTGAGACCTGCACGCCGCTCACCATCTCCTGAATCTGAGGTCTCCTTCCAGTCTAGAAGAAGATCACTGGGAGACCTAAGTGATGAAGAGGCCATGATGCAGGTGGAGGATTACATTGCAATGAAGAGGGCTGAAGAGGAAAAAATGATGCTTGAGGATGAACTTGAGCTTGGATTTTCTGCCTCTCCTGTTCATAGTCCAGTTCGTTATGAAAGACATGAAGAGAGAAGACAAGAAATGAGGCATGAGGCTGTTGAGGTTACTGAGACAAAGAAAAAACGTACTACAGTTGAACAATTTATGAGAAGGAGAAGATCATTGTCACCAACGTATATAGAGCTGATGCGTCCAGTGTCAGAGCTCGTCAAACCACGTACAAGACCTCCAGCTGATATTGAGCCAGCTCATGTAGAAAGGCGGTCACCCACTCCTGAAAGAACTCGACCCCGTTCTCCAAGTCCAATCAAATCTGCGGAGAGATCCTCCCGCTCTTCTTCTAGATTTGAACGATCAGCTCGCTTTGACATCATGTCTCGGTATGAGGCAAGGAAAGCTGCACTGAAATCAGAGAGGAAATTCCAGGTGGTTAGCCAGACTCCATTCAGTCTTGATCATGTGCCTAGAGTGACTGTCAGAATGCGCTCTCATCGTGTTCCCATTGGCCAAGACACTAAATTTACTCTGAACATCCAATCTAAGCCAGAAGCTGAGGTACAATGGTTCCACAATGGAGTTGCAATCTTAGAAAGCAGTGAGAAATATATCTTTTCTAACATGAGTGGAGTTTTGTCTATTACGATCCTCAACTGTCAAGAAGAGGACAGTGGCACATATCGCTGCGTATGCACAAACTCCAAGGGAGAAGCCTCTGACTATGCAACCCTGGATGTGTCTGGTGGTGGCTACACAACATTCTCTTCCCGTCGCAGAGATGAAGATGCCGCAAAAGGGCATGTTCCAGAGGCCTCTAAAATTGACCATTATCACATAAGTCAGTTCAAGGCTGGTTATGCAGCAGAAAGCCACATTGCTGTAGAGGAAACCAAAACCAAATATACTCATGAAAGATATGCGGCCTCATCTGAGAGATACTCATCTGCAGAGAGATATGAGTCATCTGTTAAATATGCATCGACAGAATATTTGTCATCTGGGTCTTCATATTCATCTGAGAAGTTTTCATTAACTGCAAAACATGCTGAGAAAACTGCTGAAGTTAAAGCCAAGACTACTGTTGCAGTGGAGGAAAAAGTCAAGCCTTCTCTTCCTGCAAGAATTCTTACCAAACCCCAGTCTTTGACTGTTTCTGAAGGAGAAACAGCAAAATTCTATTGTGACATTGATGGAGAGCCAGCACCAACTGTGACATGGATACATGAGACTAGAACACTAACTTCATCTCAACGTGTCCATGTCACTTCCACGCAGTACAAATCTACTCTGGAAATTACCTCTGTGACATCTGCAGAGGAGGGCAGCTACACAGTTGTGGTCGAGAACTCAGCTGGCCGCCAAGAGGCTCACTTCACTTTGACAATCCACAGAGCACCTCCCAAGGTTGAGGTTAAGGCTGTCAAGTCACCGGAACCATCTGTGAAATCACCAACTCCTAGTGTCAAGTCACCTGAACCTAAAGTCACATCTCCTGTTCCATCTGTGAAATCCCCTGAACCCAGTGCTAAGTCCCCAGAGCCAGCAGTCAAATCTCCTGCTGCGAAGTCACCTGAACCAACTGTGTCCTCTCCTGTTCCAAGTGTAAAGTCCCCTGAGCCAGCCACTGTCAAATCGCCTGAACCTGAGGGAATCAAATCACCCAGGGGTGTCAAGTCCCCAGAACCAGGTGTCAAGTCCCCAGAACCAGGTATCAAGTCTCCACAAGGAATCAAATCCCCTGAGAGAGTCAAATCACCTGAACCTGAGGGAATCAAATCTCCACGTGGAGTGAAGTCCCCTGAGCCTGTTGGAGTTAAGAAACCATTTGGTGTCAAGTCACCGGAACCTAGTGGAGTAAAATCACCGACTGGAATCAAATCTCCAAGGGCTCTGAAGTCACCAGAGCCATCTGGCATTAAATCCCCAAGAGGTCTGAAATCCCCAGAGCCAGAGGGAATTAAGTCACCACCAAGGATGAAGTCTCCTCCTCCTATCATGTCCCCAAAGAGGGTTACGTCTCCTCCCACTGTAAAAGCACCACCCAAAGTCCTGAGCCAGGTAGCAGCTGTAGCCTGTGAAGGCTCAGTGAAAATGTCCTGCACATGTGAAAGCAGTGTCAAGGAGGTGGTTTGGTATGTCAATGGGAGGAAGATTTCCCAGAGCAGCCGCTTTGCGCTGCACTACTCTGAGGGTTCCTGTAGCCTTCTCATCCATGACCTGTCAGAGAGTGACCAAGGAGAGTATGTTTGTGAAATGACATCAGATGGAGGAGTGTCCAAATCCAGCTTCTCCTTTACTGGGCAAGTGTTCCAGTCTATACTTATGAAAGTCACAGCTTACAGAGAGCAGCAAGTGGCACTAAAAGGTAAGAATAGCCATCAAAAGAATCTATGTAGAAATTACAGATATAAAAACAGTTTTTAAATATCCTTCTGTTTCCCTCCAGGGTCCATGACAGTGAGTCATAAAGAGTTATCATCATCAGCAATGATGATGAAAAAAGAAGTTCACATGATGGAAGAGTCATCGTCCTTCTCTTCCACTCAGCAGTCCATGATGTCCTCCATGATGGAGTCCAGTGCCTTCAGCAGCATGGCAGCAGAGATGAAGTTTGAAACAATGTCAATGTCCAGCATGTCTTCCATGGCTTCAGAGTCATATGCCATGAGCTCCAGTAGTCTTTCAGAAATTGCATCCCACATGGAAGGGTCCATGTTCAGATCAATTGGTAAGACAATAAATGTACTTAAAATGATTTAATAAGCAAAATTTAATTAAAACAGATAAAACACACACAAAAATAAGAATATACATCCTGTTAAGTATATGCTGTGTTTACAGGTGGTCCTCCTAGGATTGAAGCTCTGCCAGAAGACATCAGCATTGAGCCAGGCAAAGTTTTGACAGTTGCCTGTGCTTTCTCTGGAGATGCTAAACACATAGAGTGGTCACGTGGTGGAAGAACCATTGAAGTTACCGCTGGAGGACGATTCCACATTGACACCTCAGAAGACTTGACCACACTTATCATCACTGGGGTGAAAGAGGAAGATGCTGGAACCTACACCCTTAAACTGTCCAATGAGCTTGGCTCAGACACAGCAACTGTTCACATTAGTATTCGATCAGCGTAAAAAAAAAGTTTTTCCCTTGTCCCGCCTTTCATGCCTTTTTATTTATTAATTAATCAAATAATATTAGACCTGAATTTCTCTTCTTGTAAATATAAAATATTTTTGTACCAAACTTGACTTTAATTTATGCCAAACTAGACTTGAGTCTAAAGTTGTTATAAATGTGCCATATTGGACTTAGGAGTTTTGATCCTTTTTTCTGTGACATGTACATAATGTATATAGCCGGAGTTAACGGTTATGGGAATGTATGCAATGTAATTTATGACAATCATAATATTAACTGAAACTGTATGAAACTGAATGTGGTTTAACAGGAGAAAGTTTCGCGTGGAACGAATACCCTGTTAAACTGAGAAACTAAACACTGTGCCTCAACGATAAGTTGAAGTCTAAGATTGCCTCAACAGGTAGAGAGGCTCCCTGTTGAAGTTACCTCAATCCAAGACAAAACCAATTCTGCTAATAAGAGCAGTGAGCTAAGACTGTGAGATCCTGAGTGCTGTTTGCATTTACCCTCATGTAAGCAGGACAACTGGATCTCACTCTCTGACTGATTATGTCATACTGCCATTTTTATGACACGCTCACAGTGCAAGCGGCCTGCACTCCCTGGGCAAGTGTTTTGTTTTGTGCTCAGCTTCTGACAAATGACCACATGCACAGGCTCCCATGTACCATCAACCTGGCCAATCATTTAGTAGTGGAGCAGTGCTGTGCTTGTTTGCAGAGCCTGAGCTGTCTCTCGGAGGTCTGCTGTGTGTTTGTGTGTTAGTTTATAGAAAGTCACCTGTCAGTGGAGCTGGGTACCGCTAAACACCTGAATCACAGCTGTCAACATCAGCTGTGCCACCAAGGACCAGCACAGGAGATTCTTACGCGGTTCCCTGCTCTATGGTGTAATTGATCTTAGTTATAGCATTGACTATTTTCTGCTGCCTCCCTGAGTTTTTGTCATTATTGATTTAATAAAGCATGATTGTCAGCACTACTGGTCATTTGCAGTGTGTTTTTCTTTATTGTGTTGAAATGTTTACAATTACCTTTTTAAAATATTATATTTATT
>KN488368.1:8939-20889 GCA_000787155.1 Scartelaos histophorus | reverse complement strand
TAATAATAATAATAATAATATTTAAATTTGCATTAAACTGGATTTCTCATGAATACATCTGGAAGAGAAAAAAGTATTAGTAGAAAAATCTGCATATCAGCCATTTTACTACCACAACAGTTCTTCACTAGATTAAATGTGTTTTTATTTTTCACTTGAGAAATCCCCTCACCTTTGCATATTTGCTTACCGTCCGTGCGCGCTCAAACTGACCTCTTTCCACTCCCTGTAAATTACCCATGATGCATTGCCTCTGATCCGGCATTCGCGTTAGCCTAGCGTCATCGATAATAATTAGATGGCGGGTTGGTCACCGGATGACTAAAGGTGGATATAAATATGTGAATCAGCGTTTGCCTTCACGACGCTAATTAGTAAATAAATCAGGAAGACGAGTGAGCCGGGACAAGTCTCCATATTTCCACCACGCCGCAGTCTACTAAAGCCAGCAACGAGGTTTATGCTCCTGCATTGCATAAAATGGATTCTAGTGGGGTTTAAGCCATGTTAGAATGTTGTCACCTCGTCTAAATTCGTCCATGGGAGTGGATCTCTCCTTCACTGTGGTTCTCCTCGAGGTTTCTTTGTTTTTCTTGAGTTTTTCTTTGCCGAAGAAGGAGGGTCTAAGGACAGGAGATGCTGGGACAATTATCCATTTGCTGCTTGTTGTTGGACATTCTGTATTTTTGAATTATTAATTATTATTTTTATTTTTTTCTTATTCTGCTTCATTCTCTGACATCTTTGTTTGCTAATTTAACAATTTTGTGAAGCCCGCCGAGATAACTGTTTGATTTTGGGCTATACAAAAATAAATTGAATTGAATTGAATTAAATCATACCCAGAGTTGTGTTTTGTTTCATTTACACAGGTTTGCGTGAGCTGTCAACATCTCCAAAGCTCAAAATGCTCTGATGAAGTTATCAAGTTAGCAGATACATTTTACCTTTATTTCAGTAGAGATTTGAAATTCCAGAGATTAAATTATCCACATTTTTCTAATTAAGGTGAATGGCGTTTAAAAGCACTTCAAGATAAGACACAGATTAGAAAAGAGTGTAGTATGGGCTCTTTAATATGCACATATTTATACACACTCTCCATAAACCTGAGAGTGCCTTGCTCGTAGCCCCACTTGTGCAGTCGGTTTGATCTCGCTGCACTGGGCGGCGGTTGCGTTCCCCTCTGGCTTGGTGGCTGTATGTCAGAATGAGGCTGGAGTAGAGCAGAGGAGATCTTAATTATTCAGCATGTATTAAAGCTTAAAGATGCGAGTCCAGATGCTGCTGCGATGGGCCTGCTTGCCTAATGGATGGAGATGGATGAGGAGTGAAAGGTGGAGGCTTCATTATAAAGGCTCAACAGAACCGCGGAGCACTGATGAGAGCTACGGGGCTAAATTTGGAACTACGCAATGTCCTTCACTAATATTGGTGATCCTGGCCAAAAATATATTTAATGAAATGGAAAAAAGTTGTCTGTGTGAGTGATTTCAGTAGACCTCAGTGCCAAAGAACAGGGCGGATTCTAATTAGGACATTTCAATTTCAATATTAGCACCATAAGGTTATAAATATTTCAGTAGAGTAGACTCTTACAAATCAGGCTCAAAAAGTCAAGTCCAAATACCACAAAAACAAAAAGGTAATCTCAATATTTGTATGTATTTACTTTAATGTTTTTTACTTTAAAAAACATGTAAAACAGAACTAGTTAATTCATGCAGTGATCCAAAGTTATCATCTTAATTGCGCTTTTCACATCTTTCAGAAACCAGTGAGTTTTGCTGTTTTGTTAAAGCTAAAACAACTAGCATGCTAATGTGCAAAATGTTTCTAATTAGAATCTGACGGCCTATAGTGGACTTATTTTGACCTTAAAAGCTGCTTATGAGAGATACACGGGACAAAATCGGGTAGAGGCTCTTTAAACTCTAAATTATTTGCTTTGGACCAACATAAAATATTTAAGAGGCTAAAGGTTGGCGTTGTATAGCCTAGTAATTAATACAGCGATCAATATTTCAAGTGCTGGACAAGCCGTAATGAAACTCCATTTGTAAGTAGCACATCAATCTTTGCAAAAACAGGATGGCTCTATTAGTCTTTATATCTCATGGAATCAGGAACTACTACTACTACTACTACTACTACTACCACAATTACTGCTGAGCCTATAGACTGCATACATAAGCGACACTGCTAACCCTCTAGCCAGCACGTTCCAAATAGGAAGTGGGGCATTGGGACTTCCGGCTCCTTCTATTCGGTTCTTTTCCAATTGACTTTATATTGGAAAATTGTCGGTCTTCTGTTCTAATTTTCATTTTAACCCTCTCTACATGATCCTGTTGTTCTTATTTCGCTATTTTGTCCTATACCTAATATGGACCTGGCTCCAAATTCGCTGCCAACATCAATGAGCTTCACTTGACTGGAGCTGAACGCTATGGTTGACGTCACACTCACTTAGTCCACTTCTTTATACAGTCTGTGGTTGAGCCTTGAAGTCACGAAATGTTTAGAAAACGCGCTTTCTTTGCTACACTATGGTTTGGTTTTGTCTTGTATTTTTATGTGTCACTGTATTTACAAAGAAAGCGCATTCCTCAACTATGCTCATACCCCATTTTAGCTCACAGCAGGGCCTCTCACTTTGCTCCAGTTGGAAAAAGAACTGATAGTAGCTCTATATCGTTTAAAGACTTGGTGAATTTAGTGGTACGATTTAGATGTGCACACAGATTCAGTCTTTCTCCATTCATCTATTTGCCCGTAAGCCTAAAACATTGGCTTGTTTGTAATCCATTATTATGATGTCAAATGCCCTCAATTAAAATGCTGATGCGTTTCAACAGTGATACAGAGACAAGATTAAAGAACTCACTCTAACAACAGGATTAAAACACTTGGGTTCAGTTATATATCATGCACAATTTCATCTTTAGTCATCTGGATAATAGGAAAGTGAAATCACTCATTCTGCTGCAATTTGTTCAGTCCAAGATGTGGTGAAACGGTGCGGTCTTTTAAAATTACTATATTATTTCAGATGTTATAATGTTTTTCCTCGTTAAAAACATACCTGGAGTTTTGTTGAGTACTACTGTGCGCAAGCCTGTGTGAATGAAACAAATGCAGCTCCGGGTTATAATATTTTAACATGATTTAAAGCTCTCACGAGTCAATTTTGTGTAATATACAACCTTTAAAGATAATATAACCTTAATATAACCCTATTTGTTTCATCAGGAGTCTCCAACCTGTAGCTCTCCACCCCCTTTCAAGTAGCTCGCCAAAGGATTTCTGAATTATATATATATTGTGCTGAATGACTCAAATTTGATGAACTGCCATTGTTAAAGTATCATTTGGATGCGTAATTTTGTGCACTAATAAATGGATAAAGGTTGATGTTTTATAGGTATTTAAGTGTTCCTCATCTAAGACTTTCCAATGCTAAAAGTGGCATCTCTTGTGTTTCATCACAAAGTACAAGAATTGAAGTAGAATCAAATGAATAAATACATAAGATCAATATACATACTAACACCTATAACATGCATGTGCTTCAATATGTATTTAGCTTGTCTTAAATGAGTCGTGTGACCGGATTAAACTTAACAATTACTAAAAACGAGCTGCGACAAAAGTGGCGCGTGAAGACGGCTAACAAGGCAAACTTCCGTCATCACATAACTCCAACGCACAGAATAAGAACAAAAGAATAGAGTCTCCGGTGGTTTAAAAGGAGAGACAGCAGGGGGGACCGCTGATGTTGAATCATTGAGCAGATGAAAAGATACAGAGGGTCATGACATTTTCTGTTCCATGTGTCTCCTTATCAGCGCTTTAATAATTCTACGTCATTATAATATGCCCTACTTTTATCAGGTCTGCTGTGTCTTACCTGCGTCTTCCACACCACATCAAACGTGCTAACGCTAATATGGCTCCCTTATTGATTTAGTAATGTATGGTAAGGAGACTCATGCTAATTCATTTTGGAGATTTTTTTATGAACACAAAACCAAGGTAACTAAGCAAGATCTCCAGTGGCTATTTAATGAGATTTTAGGGAACCATTCTCCCGTAAGCCAAATTGAAAATGAAAAAAATAAAAATACTAAAAACTAATTCAGTTTAAGAGCTGAAGATTGGACAAAGTATTGACAGAGGCAAAAATATAAAAATATGTTACTCCATGAACTGAAAAATTTACCACTGACTTCAATGTAAAAAGCTCTCTCTATAGGACACATTATTCTGCAGTATACAGAAAAACAGGAAAATTTTACTTTCACTTTCACTTTTGATTCAGTGTCTTTGACCTCTACATGCACAAAAAAAGAAACACAGCAAATTCATTTAAAATTGTTTAAGTTTTTCCTCACTTCCATCTCAAGCGTCCCATTTTTGTGGTTAGTTTGGTATTTTTCACAAACAGGTGCAAAAGTTTTTGGCGTGTTGCTAAAGCTAACAACTACTAACATGCTAAAGCACACAATACAATGCTTTCTAATCAGATGCAGACTTTACTCAGTGAATTTGTGCAATATTTAAACTTCCTTAACCTCAGTCTTTGCAGTCTAAGCATGAGAAAAGTGTTTTACCAGAAATCACACACATTACAGCCTTTTTGTGCCCGGGGTGTGGAAATTAGTGGCAAGCTCCGTAATAAACCAAGCCTGTATAAATCGTTATTGATAGAAATCCACTGAGACTTGACTAAATGCTTTTGTTTCTTCAATTTAAATGCGATTCTGTCTGATTGACCCCAGACTTCATCTAGCTCATTGCGGCACGGCTCTGAAGGCGCACCAGTAATCATACGTGGAAAATGAGTTCGAAGAGCAGTTTGATAGTGCACCTGTCTCTGCGGACTGAGCTAATGGTTATCCTGCCTCAGAGCGGTGTACTGAAGAGCAGATACAAGAAACTACATAGGATTAGCACACTTCACTCCTCTTATGCCAACAGTGCTAATAAAAGACTGTTGAAATCATGTGGGGGGAGATAACAAGTGTGCGTCAATGCAAGATAGTAAAAAAAGGGATAATATAGTCAATTCTTATAACCAGGCCTGTCACGATAACACATTCTGAAGCACCATATCTTGCTGATGAAATTATTTATTCAACCTTCAATAGCTCGAATCTTATCATAAAACTGAAAATAGCTTCAAAAATACTAACTAAAACAAAGAAAAAGCTTCCATGATAAATATTGACACGCAAAACGATTTTTCCGTCTTACATATATGGAACGATAAGTCGATATAGTAATTATCAAACTGTTTCCCAAATGTTTGCGCGAATGTTCATGAAGGAGTATGAATGCAGTGTAGGTCGATAATGGCGAGATTGGCAGTTTTGCTTACATCATTCTACCCCAGGGCTACTACTACTACTACTACTACTACTACTACTACTAATTTATTTTTGTATAGCCCAAAATCTCGACGGGCTTCACAAAAGTGTTAAATTAGCACACAAAGATGTCAGAGAATGAAGCAGAATAAGGAAAATAATAATAATTCATTAATGATTCAAAAATACAATGTCCAACATGAAGCAGAATAAGGAAAATAATAATAATTCATTAATGATTCAAAAATACAGAATGTCCAACAACAAGCAGCAAATGGATAATTGTCCCAGCATCTCCTGTCCTTAGACCCTCCTTCTTCGGAAAGGAAAAAAACCGAGAAACCTCGAGGAGAACCACAGTGAAGGAGAGATCCGCTCCCACCACTGACTGCAGAGTGAATAAATTAAAAAAAATTGTTAAGTCTGAGCGCCTGGAAAAGTGTTATGTAAGACTAATGCATTGTTATTCTCCCGTGTGTGAATTTGATGGGGAGAGAATGAAGAATGCGACATTATGTGTTTGTAAGTGTCAAAAAATACAACATGAACTGAATGCATTATTACTAAGATAGTTGTCAATTTCGCTTATTTACTGCGCTTTGTTTGCAGCCTGTTCCTAAAGAATACAGTGGTTGGATCATTTCAGCACAAGGACAACATCATAGATCATTTTGAGCTTTGGAGATACAGACAGACTAATGAAAAAGGGTCACTCAAACATGCTTTAAAGCTCTCAGTCCACATTTTGCATAAGATGGACCCTTTAAACGTATTGCATTTGTAAGATCTATTTCGTTTTCTTTGCTGACCGCCTGCAAGATTGAATGAATATTTTAATGTAAAGTTTTCATTACTAGACACGACATACGCATTTAAGTATAACTCCCGTGCACTTCTTCAGAAAGGTCCATTAGAAGGGCTGGATGCTATCAGCGATGACCGAGTGAGATTGTGCGTATCAAGATGTTATCCTCTCCGGACATTCAGGGAGTAGGATGTATAAGATAACCATCCGCCATCAGATCAATACAAACCTCTATAGATACGCCATGGCATCCACAAAGTATATCTGATCAACTCTACACTGCGAGGAGACAGTTTAATGCAACTGCTGGCCTCATTTGAAAAACCAGGAATCCAAATTTGATCAATTCCATTTGCCAAAAGAAATAAAAAGTTCTTCTCGTCATGAGGGATCTATAAAAAGTCTGGCAACCCACTTTAGCCCATGACCCGATGAATAATAATAGCTGTCTGACCCAACTAGAATCAACCAAGTCTGAGTGCTCAAAATAACACACGTAATTTATGAAATTATTTGAGTAAGAATCGTATGAAGGATTGTTTTCAAATTGCTGGATATGTGATGACCGCGCTGGCTTTGGTTTGATTTTGGCAATATTTAGAGGTGGAAGGGTTCTCATAATAAATGTTGCCAATCCATTTCAAGCAAGATCAGTATTTTTTTCATGGGATAATATTCAAAGGGAAATCTAAGACAAAACTGGCACTGTTCAAGCAATTAAAGGCCCTATATTGCACAAAGCTGACTCTTGTGAGCTTTAAGCCACGTTGTAATGTTGTTATCTCCTCAAAACACACCTGGAGTTGTGTTTTGTTTCATTCACACATGTTTGAGTAACTCTTTGTCATTAGTCTGTTTGCATCTCCAAAGCTCAAATGCTCATTTCCACCTTGAGATGTCATGAAGTGGTGGTTCCTTTCAGCTCCTTTTAGTTTTAGTTCAGTAGAAGTTGAAAAATGATCCACAGTTTGACATGTCATGAGTGTTTTCAGCCTAAATATGCAGAACATATGTGTTAAACGTGTGACTGAAACAAAAGACAACACCGGGTATGTTTGTGATGAGGAGACATTATAAAATAGATCAGAAAATAGCGTAATATGGGAGCTTAAAGCTGTTGGACTGAAGTCATGATTAGACGTTTAATGTGTTCTCTTAGTCATGTCCCATTATAAGTATAGATCGAGACTGTGTCATCACACCTCATTGAATTTTCATTTAGTCTAGTGTTACCCAAGGGAGAGTTAAAGGTGTCAACTGCTGCTGAGTTAAAGTTCATTCAAAAGTATCCTGACGCTACAGTGTGATAAATATAACTACCAGAAGCGACCGAGCGGTTGACTTTTTTGTAGCTATTAGGGCTGCACGATATTGAAAATGAATGCGATATGCGATACGGGTGTCAAGCATTGCGATAACGATATTATTGCGATATTTTCTTTTAACCTAAAAAAAAATGCTTCGTACATTCACATGTTTGCCTCTATGACGTTTTTCATAAGGAGTGCCGCACGCGAAACTTTCATTTAAGCTCGTCTGTGCTTTTTGTTTTTTGTGACTGTACCTGCATAACATTGGTTGCTGAAGTTTTTGACTGAATAAAATCACTGTATAGCTCCCTGTGGTTGCGTTCGAGGTGGCTGTGTAAGTTCGTCGTGTTTCCTCTCGACGTTGCGATAACTTTCCGGCACGACTTGCACAGCACTTGCGTCTGTGACACGTCGTCCCGTCTGAAGCCAAAGTCCCAAATTCCGGAGCTGCTGTGCTTTTTAGGCACAAGTTGTTGGCTGTTGTCGTCTTCACTGACTTCTTCATTACCCGCCATGGTGACTGTCGTGTTTTCCCGTCATGCACTGCGAGTCCTCGCGCTCGCTCTAGCTAGCAAAACATTACGTTTAAGGGCGCGTCGGAATTGTGAACTCCAGAACGCAATAAACTCACGATTTACACATAAAACAATTAAAAAATATCGCGCATCTTTGCGATGTGAATATCACACGTGCCATTATCGTGATGACGATATTTTTTCGATATATCGTGCAGCCCTAGTAGCTATTCAAACTTAGATTGTTGTTATTATTGTACGTGTTGTCTGGAGGTTGTGAATTTCTATAAATAAGCTGCGATGAAGAGAAATTTCAATATTCTCTTGGGAGACAGACCTATTCTATTCTTTCTTTGTTAGATTTTTTTGGGCTATTGTTTCTCTACAACTGTTTTGCCTGCTTGCAACAAAGATGGTTGATTTTGCCAATAACATTTGATTTGAGTTTCAGTTCCAATTACAATAGTAAGATTTTTTTAGTTCCTGCTCAACATAAGGCTAACGTTATAAAGCCACGAAGCCATGAGGAGATATGTATGTTTTATCTCACAATTTCCCATCTTCTTCCTCTCGTCATTGCAAGATAAAGCCAGTGCTATTGTACCAGAACCTAGCCTCTTCTTCAGTACTTCAAGTTTTATGAGAATCTGCTGCCACTCTCTCCTAATGGGTGAAAAGGTTACAAAATGACTAGAAATCTTCATACAAAAGATATGAGTGAGTATGCATAGTCACATCGGGACAAAACTTTTGAAAGCTCTCATCGTTTTCATCTTTTATTCCACATGTATCGCTCTCACATCCCGAGCGCGTTATGTCGACACGGAAATGTTTTATCTGTTTGGGAGAAATGAGGCCGGGTTCCTGAGCGGCGCTCTCAGGTGGAGCAGGCCTCTCTTCCATAAAAGAACCTTTGAACTGGGTTAGAAGCCTTTTGGAGTGTCCACCCACTCCTAACCAGCCGCACCACTGGGGATACGCAGCCAGAGGGTGAAGATGAAATGCAAGAGAGGGTTCACCGCGGGATGAAATGAAACATAACTGACATAACCTTAGAATAATAATATTTTTTGTAACAGAATAAAAGGAGGTTGTGGCTCCCAGATTTCAAGTGGATGATAATGTAAAAAGGAACCAGAGCTGTAGCAAGATGTACAAAATAGATGAGACTTTTTACCACCTGAAGGTACATTGTGTAACTTTTTAGGAAGAGGGGCTGATACTTGCGTGTTTCAGTGGAGATGTGATATGGCGGCTGACTTTAGGTTTGACTTCTGGGTCGTGCTTTTGTGTGGAGTGTGTTTCTCCTCAGGTCTGGTTGGGTTTCTTCCAACTGCAAAAATGTAGTCTCAGAATTATGCCTTATTTTATTATGCCTCATTTTTGCTACATATTTAGCATTTATTATGACGATTTATATTATATTTCTATTTTTTCTCTTTGTTACTGTAATGTGAAAGTTATTGAGAAAGAGATTTCCCTTGTCGATCAATATAGTTTATCTAAGTCTAAAAAGTCCTCATGAAGTGGCGTTAAAGGATGGGTCAAATGCAGATGACAATTTCCCTTTGGGGACTGTAAAGTGTTAACCTCAAACTAAAAATGCCTTGGACAAAAATGCATTTTTATTGTCAGGGGACCGACCTCTGACGGACTGGGCTGGAGTTCCCTGCTCGTCTCCATTGAGATAGATGAAGGTAAATGGAACATTCCACACAAAGGATTCACATTTAAATCTGCTTCATTTTGCTGAAAATATTATAACATACCTTTGCCAAATTTTTGTGACATGCAACATTATCACTTTTATTGTAGAATATTATGAAAAAATATCAACCTTGAAAAAGACAACATTTTCTGCTTGAATCTTCTCAATAGACATAGTAAAGCGTGAATCCATTTTAATATGAATGTAATGTCATCTGCCAAGTTATACAAAAAAAAAAAAAAACAGTCTAGTTTCCATCTGCATTCCCTTGACAGACAAGCTTATTTTGAAATGAATCACACAAAGCATCTTTATTATGCAAAATAAAAGACAAATAACTCAATTCTTGACTAGACAAATCTTTATTTCGGCACTTTAGATCCAACAAGTGGAACCGTGCCAACAGTCTGAAACCCGACCGCCCATTACCGCCGTATTACTGAGAAGCAACAGCTAATGCACTGATGAGTATCGCGATGTCTCTGGCCTTTCCTTGACCCCTTTCTTGAATTTCCACATAAATTTGCCGAAAGCTGGTGCACGCCGACCCTGGGGAGACATATCCGTTGTGCGTACGATGTTGTCCGGCGCACAAATGCAGACACGTGATGAGTTATGCGGAGGAAAGTTTCTCTCTTTTTGACTAGTCGTTATTTTTTTCTTGAAGGTTGTGAGAGACAGACAGCGAGAAGAGAGAGAGAAGAGTTGGTAAATGAAATGAATCAGGCTGAGACAGTGGAGATGGATGGACTGGAGCTGAAGAGGGAGTTTGCACTTGATTGAATGGTTAAGTCTCGGGGGGATTACTGTGGATGTGTAACTGCGTGTGAGTTGTAAAAGGCGTTTGTCTGGGTCTAAAATGGAAATAGCATAGCAAACATTGTTGCTTTGTGTGCTCTTAAAGGTTTTTATGGACTGAAAATGGAACTTGGAAATGAAAAAGCCTTACAATTTAAAATGTTCTTCCCTCAGCATTTTAAAATCAAAATGTGCGTAGTTAAAAAGAATGGGATTGTGCGTTTGTAGTCTAATGTCTGATGAAAAAACCTCCCTGGAGTTGTGTGTTTCAGTCACCCACGTTTAACACCCAAACCCTGCATATTATGGCTGCGTTCTTCTCTCAAGCAGAAAACACTATTCCAACTTGTGATGTCATGTGGTTATACAGGAAGTTCTCCACTGTGTTTTGAATTTACATACACCTTCGCCAGAATCATTTGGACGATTCCACCACAGGAAGCACCAGTCTCTGCTGAACAAAAGCTAAAAGGTCGCTGCTTACTTGAAAACTACCTCATCACAAAGTGGAACAGAGCATTGTGAGCTTTAGAGATGCAGACAAACTAATAAAAAAGGATTATTCAAACATGTGTGAATGAAACAAAGCACAACTCCAGGTAGGTGTTTGATGAGGTAACAACATTCTACCTTGACAAAAGCTCACAAGCATAGACTGTATAAAAAAGTGGACTAAGCAAGCGTGACGTCACTCATAGCGTTTAGCGCCACTCAAATGAGGCTCTGATGCTTCACGGTTACAGGAGCAAATCTGGAGCCAGGCTCTATGTTATGAATAGGATTTTTTTGACTAACAAAATAGCGAAAAAAAAAATCAGGATCATGTGTCGCGGGTTAATAAGAACATTTTAAGACCAAGATGAAGAGAATCACAGCAGCAGGTACAGAGAGACGAGCCACAAGATCCTAATGTAAGTCAATGAGAGCCAGAGTCAGAAGGAGCCGGAAGAGCCTCCTGGAGCACTTCCTGTTTGGCACGCGGCGGCTAACGCGTTAGCTATGTCCAGTCATATATACAGTCTATGCTCACAAGAGTCAATTTATCATAATGTAGGACCTTTAACATCTTCAACCAACATGGTATTCCACAGTAAAGTGCTCAACAATCACACGGAAATAAAGTCTTTCTTACTGCCCTCGTATCCCCTATAGCTTCAAATACTATTGTCTGAAAGTGTACATTTCTCTACACCCCTCATATGGGAGATGCAGTCATCATATCTCCTCTGAGTGTGTGTGTTTTTTTTAACGCACCGACCATCTCCAGCGGTCGATGGGGTCCCGGCCCTGCTCCTCTGTGAAGCGCTTCATTGGGCTGTAACGCTAATCCCGCGGGACCCTCCAAGCCGCTACCACCTCCCCAATATAGCGCCCCTCCTCTCTGCCTTCTCCTCTCTCGCCTGTACCCCCCCCCCTCCACCCGGAAAGAAACACAACTCGCCGTG
>JACN01069586.1:0-12431 GCA_000787155.1 Scartelaos histophorus | reverse complement strand
TGGTAAACTCAAGTTAAGTTTGAACAACCTGGTATTTGGCCACACTCAGTATCATCTTAGTAAAGACTGTAAATTGTAATTTTCATATTTAGAATGAAGCATTGGTGAACTACCTCAAAGCGTATATAAGTTCTATACTGTTAATAATTACTCATGTCCTAAGATTTCTAATTAATGATTTAAATAAACATTGTTTACATTGTAAAAAAAAACAAAAAAAAACCAAAACTGTTTGTTAACTAGTGAGAATTAATGTTAGGACATCTCTGATCCAACTTTCAATTGCTGATGTTCATGTTTCCTCTACATCCTAGTTGTGATACATGTTGTAAAAGGTGTTTTATGTACAGTTTAAATGCAAATGCTGCTCGTGTGTATTTAGATCTGTAGGAAGTGGATCAGTATCAAAGCTGAAGCATCCTAACGACATAATAAACAGATTCACAGCAGATTCGCGGCAGATGCCAGGTCCTGAAAGCGGATTCAAAACGGGTCCTGGGCGGATCCGCGTGATACGCTGCGGATCAGCGGCACCTGCACCGCAGATCCGGGCATATTTTTCCGGACCATATCTGCATTCAAATCTTCTCGCGAGATACATACAACAAACAAGACAAGCAAGACACATCCTACGTTCAAAGGAGATGAGCAAATAAACAGCAAATATGCTCGTCTAAATAAAAAAAAGTCTAAAGTGCTGTTTAAATAGAAAAGTGTCCACTGCACATTTGGTAATATTTTCATATAAAATATAACCAAATGACACATTTGTTTAAAATAAAAAGAAAAGAAAAGGTAGGCTCTTGACTTAATTGACAGTGAGTAGTATGGGGCCCTGGGCGGAAACCATTACTGTATCAAATTTTCTTTGTGATCAATAATGTAGCTATCGATCTATTGAGTGAGGTGTGAAGCTCTGGCACTGCAGACCTGTTTCCCACTGTGCTACTGGTCTGGAGGCGGGTCATAGACAGTATAAAATCTCACTCATCCAGTTTTCAATTCCACAGTGTTACAGTTCGATAAACTGCTGTCCTATAGTAATCTCCAGTGGGATGCAGTCTATGGAGACAATGCGGCGAGTTTATCAGACAGTGAAGAAGCATAACCTGAACTTCATCATCCTGCAGTGCACCTCTGCATATCCTCTGGACCCCAAAGATGTCCATCTGAATGTGATGAAGGTAAAAGACATGGTAGTAATGGGAACCCACAATGCATTGTGGGCAAGCTAGTATTGGATGTTTTCCAATTCTATAATATATGTGATATGTCTTTCTGGTACCAGTATTTTTGAAGTGATTAGGTTTATATGGTATATTTTAAAGAAGAAAAAAAAGAAGAAAAAATCACTCATCTGTTATACATCTGTTGTATTCACGGCAGAATCTCCACATGGAATTTACCATATTATCTATATGTGTTGATCTTAAATGTATTATTATTCCTGCTTAATTACTGGTATTCCCTCTCTTGAAGGAATACCACAAAGAATTCCCAGACATTCCTATTGGATACTCAGGACATGAGCAGGGAATTTACATTTCAGTAGCTGCTGTGGCAATGGAGGCGAAATTAGTAGAGCGCCATGTGACTTTAGATAAAAACCTGGAAAGGCAATGACCATGAGGCTTCACTGGACCCCTCTGAGCTGGTCTCAGCTATTTGAATGGTTGAGACAGCTCTGGGATCTCCCATCAAGATGATGCTTCCCTGTGAGAAGAACTGCCATCATAAGGTTGGTTCCATTCAAAATCTGCAACTATAAACTTAAATTTAAAGTACTAAACTAAACTACTAAACTACCTTTTTAATTTCAGCTTGGGAAGTCGGTAATCGCCAAGATGGATATTGCCAAGGGCACAGTGCTGAGTCTTGACATGTTTGCAGTGAAAGTGGGTGAACCTAAAGGAGTCCCTCCAGAGAAAATGCTGCAGCTTGTGGGCAAGAAACTTAAAGTAGACGTGGCCTTTGATGACAGCATCCTGCCCAGCATGATCGAGGGAGACATCATAAATCCGAACACTGACAACAAGAAAGTACCCAACATATATAGAGACCTCTCTTTAAGTTGTTTTATATTTAGGTAGTACATAAAGAAACATACATGTTTGACTTGTGAATTGTTTATTGAATATAATTAAAGTTATGTTAAAAGAAAAAAATATACATATCATCCACTTACTGTCTGTTCACCCATGTAATTTAAGTTCAACCCTGCTTCAAAAGACGCTTTTGTTTTATTTTATTATCTACCCGGAAATAGAAACTTGATCTGAAGCAGTCACATCCTGGTTCCGGGTTGGACTGGCATTTCGTTCAGAGTCAAACCGGGGCCAGTTCGCTGTTCTGCGGCTCGCGTGCGTTTACTTGGGTTTTTGTTTTTGTACTCCTCTTTGTACTCCTCTTTGTACTCCTCTGTGTACTCGTCTGTGTACTCGTCTGTGTACTCGTGTAATTAAGTAAAATGCCTTTGAAGTTTGAGTTATGTCCGGGGAGAATGATTGGAGGTTCTCATCCGTGCTTTATTATTGCCGAAATAGGACAAAATCACCAAGGAGACATTGAAATAGCCAAGAGGATGATCAAAATGGCAAAGGTAACAAATATTCAAACGTGCGAAACGGTTCATGAACAACATAGACTAGAGTTCTAACACAAAAGTGTTTGGCCTTTCTGAACTGTTAATATGGGCTATTATAGGCTATGCATGGAACATAGACTTTTTGAGGATGAGGGAAAAAAACAATACAAAAAGTCGATTTTATATTAGTCTCTTCTATAAACACAATAAACTATATATTCATAGATAGTATTGCTGGCTAAACGGTATACATTTATAAATAGTAGTATTGTTGGCTAAGTGGTATAGTCTAATGTGTAATGACTTGATCTGACCGCTGCGACACGATGACACTGTATCAGTCTCATTATTGCGTTATTGAACTCTCTTTCAAAATTGTGGCTCAATTCTGGATTGCACAGGATTGTGGAGCTGATTGTGCCAAATTTCAGAAGAGTGAACTGGAGTACAAGTTCAACAAGAAGGCACTGGAGCGGCCTTACACGTCCAAACATTCATGGGGAAAAACTTATGGAGAGCACAAGCGCCATCTAGAGTTCAGTCATGAGCAATACAGGGAATTGCAGAAATACGCCGAGGAGGTGGGGATTTTCTTCACTGCGTCAGGGATGGACGAGGTGAGGAAAGACTTAATATTTAACATTGCATTACAAAGAGATTACAATAGGCTATAATAATAATAATAATAATAATAATGTTGTTGTTGTTGTTGTTTTTATTATTAACAAATTGTCACTTTTGTTTTGTAGATGGCTGTAGAGTTTCTTCATGAGCTTAATGTGCCTTTTTTCAAAGTGGGGTCCGGAGATACAAACAACTTTCCTTATCTGGAGAAAACTGCACTAAAGGGTGAGAGAACCAGTTCTAGGCTATTATGACTTTTTCAAACTTTTTTTTCCCTCAGGAAAACTATGCAGAAAGAATTATGGAAAGCTTGCTAGGGACTAATCCTCTATATGGTAATTAATGACCACAGAATCCATAATAGAATAGAAAATTCCATTGCAAATTTGAAACAGTTTTTAATGCATTATATAAATATTAAATCAGCAAATATTTTTCTTTAGTAATACATCCTGGTATTAAAAATGAAGTGATGCTACATTGTAATGCTATGGGCTGGTTATGACAGGACGTCCTATGGTGGTGTCCAGTGGGATGCAGTCTATGGAGACGATGCGGCGCGTGTATCAGACTGTAAAGAAGTACAACCAGAACTTTGCCATTCTTCAGTGCACCAGTGCCTATCCTCTTGAAGCAGAGGATGTCAATCTCAGAGTCATTTCTGTAAGACATCATTTGTATTTGTATTTTGTCCTCAGTTAATTTTTTTTTTTTTTTCACTATTTGTCCTTACTACCCCTATTTAAGTACTTTCATTTTGTTATCTGCAGGAATATCAGAAAGAGTTTCCAGATATACCAATCGGCTACTCCGGTCATGAATCCGGTATCAGTATTTCAGTGGCAGCTGTGGCTTTGGGGGCAAAGATTGTGGAGCGTCATATCACTTTGAACAAGACGTGGAAGGGCAGTGACCATGAAGCATCTCTGGTAGACTCTGAGCTAGCGGAGCTCGTCCGTTCAATTCGTTTGGTGGAGAGAGCGCTGGGCACTGGCATCAAGCAGATGCTACCCTGTGAGAAGGCATGCCATGACAAGGTTTGGTGCCCAGTCTTAAATCTTTACAAATCCCTGAATGAAAACATGTGTTCTTAGATGTTTCCCTATCCACCTTGTGTTATACAGCTTGGTAAATCAGTCGTAGCTAAAGTGAAGATCCCCAAAGGCACTGTCCTGAGTTTGGACATGTTGACTGTGAAGGTGGCTGAGCCGATGGGTGTCGCTGCAGAGGACATTTTCCAGCTGGTCGGGAAGTTCGTGTCCGAGGACGTGGACGAGGACGAGAGCATCACACCTGAAGTCGTAGACAGTTATGGCAAGAGAGTTAGGCTTGAAGGCAATAATACCATTTAAAATTACTTTCACTTGTTTAAAGAATGACCCTTTTAATTTAAGGTTTCTAAAACACTGTCTTATTTTTCTCAATTTGAGGGAGGTGCCAAAATGTAATCAGATTTAATAAAACTGACTTTTTACTTTATTTAAAAATAAAATTGATTTGAAAGAATAAGATGGCTCCAATCTTGGGTTCTTTGTGGTGAATCAGGGTAATGATCAGTAATGGAGAAATATGACCATTACTTCTTATTTTACTACTTTATGATATCAATGCTGAGTCAAGGTGTCACCAGAAGCTGCAGTTAAGTATATTTACCATTCTGCTCTCTATCAAATTTACAGAATTTGGATCTTGAAGCAGTTGTGATTCTTAAATATACAAGTCAACAAAGAATCAGGTTTCAGGTGGCATCACAGCATTCTTTAGGCCTGTAATATAAAATTTAATACAGTTGTTTGGTAGATCAAATAAATTTTTAGAGTAATAATAATAATAATTAGTAAGTTATAATATTAGTTATAATGCAACTTTTATTCTAATATGTTACAATACATTTTTAGAGAGTAATTGATATTGCAACTTATCAGGTTTGTTTACTTTTTGCATATTTCATGGCAATGTAGAGTGCAATGAGCAGGCTGGATCATCACATTATAGAATCAGAAAATCATCAGTTATTACAGACTTATACTGTCTAATATTAGACTCATTAACTCATTTTATTGATCTCACAGATTAGGGTGCTTGGCCAAGCAAGCAATAACAATAAACTCAGCAACAGATTTAGCATGTAAGCTCTTTACCCAAGCTTCACACTAGATAGTTTCAGTCACTTCTTGCTGCCTACTTTTGGAATCGATTATGGTAGAATATTTCATGTTTGTCATGCCTTTAAAATCTGACTACACAATTTATCAGTTTAATATTGTTACGCTTTGATTAATAATAAAAACATAATTTCACTTTTTCCCACAAATATATTGTCTATTAGAAACACCAATCAAACCTTTTAATATATTATTTTCAGAGGTCAGAGATTTTCAGAAGTCTACCAAAGATTTTTACAAAAAAGATCTATTTAGAGAAGAGTCATGTAGGAGATGTACTACCTAGTAGGCAGTTCAGATGAGCTTATTGTTACGTAACCTCTTCTCAGACTTTTTCAGTGCTTAATATAGAAACCAAAAGACACACTTGGATCAAAGGCCCTTTCTTACAGTAATAGATGGATAAATACCTTATTTATCCAAAAGGAAAATTATTTTTTGGCAGAAACAATGATACATAACAATAAAAATAATTTAGCAGTAGTTTCAGTTTGTTTTGCCGTATGGCGTGTGGAACAAATGACTTCCAGGGTGTGTCCATGAAGCAGGAGAGAAACAAGAACAACCTGTCCCCAAAGGTGCTCTCCTGCCTGATGATGGTGCTGTGCAGGGGGTGATGGGGGTTATTGAGGATGGACATAATAAATACATTCTATGACAGCTAAACCTAAACATTTAGACTATCTATAATTAAGAATGCCTGTTGCAACGTCAAAATGTTTCCAATGAAAGAAGTACCTTCTTTCTGGCTTTACAGTTAATGGTAAAACTATTTGTATAATTTGTATAATAAACTAATGTATAATTTTCAACACTGATTGTATTACAGCTTGGAGCTACTGGTATTTAACTCAAACTGTAATTAAATATTCCAGGAATGTTAAAAACAGTATAAATAGACAATGACCTAAAATAAATAAATAAATGATATAAATATCTATAGCATTAGAGGCAGTAATATGGCGCCGCTCAGTCACACGGGTCAGATAGTTTGCTCAGTTAATGGAGCTTAGTTCTCACGTGTAAACCCCAACCTGGATTCAACCATTCACATGCTCACAGACAAAGCCATCCTGAGTACAAAATTAAGACTTCAAATCAAATTTTAATTAGTTTTGGACCAATATTATTTTGTGTCTCAGCTGGTATAATAAAGATTTATAGTGGCACAAGTCTTTTTTTGATTGCATAAGTGAGCGATTTGGACAGTTTTCAGCAGCACTTTATGATGTCCTAGTAATTAAGCCTTTCTTGAGAAGCTATGAGGGCTAAGTATACATAGGTTTATTTACTGTTAGGTGATGTTGCATGTTTATCTGTAATAAATGGACAGCGTTAGATAAATTAACTAATCTGAGCCCTCAGACGATGCTGTGGAGACAAGAGTAAATGGGGGGAGTGGTCATGCAGTAGGAGGAGTCATCAGTCCTGGCTCCTGACCTGACATATGAGATCTCCATTTGTGCTCTGCATCTGAAATCTCAAGGGATTTACCTGTAGAGGTGGACACTAACCAGGAAAATATTTCAATATTCTGGATTTGGATCTGCATGGAGACACAAAACAGCCAACGGGATATTTTCTTGTGAGGTACAATATTACAAAATATGATTAAATTGTGCAATAGTTCGAATTGACAAAATTTGTGTGTGTGTGCGTGTATATATATATATATGTATGTATAATTGTATAATGTAATGTGTTGTTTTAGTTTAAGCAATATTCTTATGCTGTGGTGAACAAACTAAGGAGATATATTAAGGCGTTCTGTCTTTTTCATGTTTTTCACCGATGACCCAATCTGTTAACAACAGATTTGTTCTTTTTGATGAAAGGAGTCAAAAGGATAGATTCCTGTCTTTATTTGGTAATGATTTATTAGTTATAAGCCTACTTTTGACTTTGTGCTGTGGCATCGGTGAACAGGGACTCAGGATAATCTAAGTATATCTTCTCAGGGATTAAATAGCATCCTAATGAGCTTTGTCCAATGTCAGAGCTCCTTTTGAGGAACTGTTCTCAGCACAATGTCAAGAAGGCCATTCTATCACAACCCTGTTAATACCACTGCTAATTTAGAGATGTAACTTCTTTGGTAGTGTATCTGCCACATGCTTATCTTCAAGGTGATGCTATGCTATTTACCTGGAGAGTTCCATCATATTATATTAAACTTATCTATCTCCATGGAGACCAAACAGCTGATGCCGCCAAGTCAAATTACATGTCAGATCTGTAGAGACTAAACGACCACCAAGCTCACTGTAAGAATGCACGTTTTTTAAGGTATTTTTGAGAAATACAATGGTGATGGAAAAAATGCAAGATAAACATATATAATGCAATGTGGTGGAACATTCAGGGCTCTGCAATAACAGCTCCATGAGACAAGCAGGTAAACATCCCTCCACCTGAAAGGTTACATGGTACTCCAATAAAATAGAGTGCACATTGATTTTAATATTTAAAAAAATATTACATTGTAAAATTATATGTTGTTACATCCATTATTTGAATAACTATGATACCACTTTGTGTGCTGCAGGAAATAATATGAGGAAGCCTTTGAATGGGTAGGACAAAGAAGTCAGTGTTTCCACTGTGTTTAGACCACGGAGCAGCATGCAGACAAATCGGTGAACCGCTGCGTCCTGTCAAGCCCCCACCTTCATAGTTGACCCTGGGCTGTTTACACTAAACAACATGGAGTTCATGGTGCCCCAACACAGACAGGATGTGTGTTCCTCGGCCCCCCTCTTGGGCACCCCCATTGGCTCCCGGCTCCACTACCATGGAGTCAGGAGGAAGCTGCGGCCTGGGAGGATCTTTGGTTTCGTCCTGAGTCTGGCGGTGGTCTGTACAGTCTGTTCATGGAGTGCCTTGTCCCTGACTACCACGGCTGAAGTGGAGCTTCATTCAGAGGCAGAGGGTTCAGAGGCAGCTGTGCCCCGGAGGACTCTTATGCAGCACCCAAATGTCACAGAGGACACACCAGAGGCCATGAAGTCATCAACAGAGATTGAGATGAACCACGGGGACTACCCAACGGACTACTTTAGCGTGGAGGAGAGGCGCCAGGGCTATGTGGTGCTTCATATGTTTGGCATGTTGTACATGTTCATAGCCTTAGCAATAGTCTGCGATGAGTTCTTTGTTCCAGCACTCACTGTTATCACTGAGAAGTTGGAGATCTCAGATGATGTGGCAGGAGCCACCTTCATGGCAGCAGGAGGGTCAGCTCCAGAGCTCTTCACTTCAGTTATAGGAGTGTTTGTATCACACAGTAATGTAGGCATCGGTACCATTGTGGGCTCTGCTGTCTTCAACATTCTCTTTGTGATCGGCATGTGTGCCCTGTTCTCCAAAGAGGTGCTGAACCTCACCTGGTGGCCTCTGTTCAGAGATGTCTCATTCTACATAGTTGGGCTCCTCATGCTCATCTATTTCTTTTTGGACAATCAAATCACTGTGGGAGAGAGTGTAAGCCTGCTGCTGTGCTACACCAGCTACGTGACATTCATGAAGTACAATGCCAAAGTAGAATTATTCATCAAGACCACAATAGGCAGCAACCAAGTGGACGAACTGGAGAGTGCACAAAAGGTGAGCTACAGTCCTGCACCCATCACATTTCTCATTAACCTGTTTTGATTACACTTTATTTCAAGGGCTGTCATCGGTCCAGTTATAACCTTTATATCTCAAAATCTATTGAATGCATTTTCACAACACAATCACAGACAGGGTGAATCCCTCTCTTCACTGATTTCCTGTGGCTTTTATCCAAGAAGAAGAGGCAGACCTCTGTGCTGACTAACAGGCCTAATCCTCTGCTCCTTATAAAAACAAGGTGCAGACCAGAATACACTCAAGTTCTTACAACAGCGTGATATAACAGGATGGAAAATGCTCCCAGTACAACTTGATTTAATAGAAATTATACAAATATTCAGACAAATCTGTAATCATAAATTACTCCTTTGTTTCTCCAGTTGTTAGAGTGTTGTCAGGGGTTGACCTCTATTATACAAGCATCACTCTTCACTTAATTCAAGTGTCTGGGAAATGATTCGTTTTGAAATGAACTCTGATTGCTGCCCAAAATAAACAGTTGAGTGCACCTGTTTGAAGAGTCAAGGGCTCTGCTCCTTGGTCCTATTTGTTTGAGTGGCAGGTCTAGTTTTTAAATGGTGTCTCAGATTGTGTATCTCTTGTTTGAATGTGCAGTTGGAGTCTGATCTGTTGCTCTCTGATGTCATAATCTCATACAGCACACAGGTGATAAATACTATATTTAACATTTTTAATTAATTGAAAATATATAAGCAGTTTGTCCATAGCATAGATTCAGTCACTTCCCCAAGTCTTCAGGGGCATATACAGTACATTCAAATACCTATGGTGAAACATATATAGTTTATTTTTTTTACTATGATCAATATGAAAGCACAAGCGTATTCTTGATATTACTATAACTCAAAATTGATTCTGAACTTGAAAAGGCTTGAAAGACTTTATGTGCATCTGAGATTTCTTGACATGTTCCACAAATTCAAACAATGTAAAATTCTCCCTGAGCTCACTGTTTTTATTTGTCAGGTATATGTTTCTCAGCTTACACCAAACTTTCTCTTTCTCTCCTGTGGCTGTACATCACAGGTCCATCTGTCTTGGCCTCATATATTGGTGGCTGCTCAATAATCCTCAGCTTAATGCTCTCCAATCTCATTAGAGCAGTTAATAATAGTCCGACACTCGCTTGGGAGCAGAAATCAGCACATCTCACACAAGATAATTTTTTTCTTATATTTATAACAATAACATTATAATCGCTGGCCTGAGTTAAGGCTTTATTCTAGCTGTCAACTGTGTGTCCATAGAAGATGTAGATCAGCAGATGCTCTTGCTGAATTCACTAAAGACTTCAATCCTTTCTGATCCCCTAATCAACTGCTTACTGCAGTGACGACAACAAGCACAGTCAAACATATTGTCAGAGCTCCACTCTAACTTCTTTGTCAACCAGACACATTTTGAAACTAGTTTTTGAACAGAATTTAAGATGAGCATGTATACTGAGATTAAACTATCATAATTTGTGTTGAATTAGTGTGTCTTGTCCTTGATGGACTTGTATAAGCTTAAACGTATTTAAAATTTGCGGTATAAGAGCAACCCCAAGTTTTAGAATAAATGTATGAGTTCAGTGTGATTCTGCTGCGGGAGGCAGCTTCTAGGTTAGAAGAGACTGAATTAAGCGCTCTGCAGTGACCTATGAAGGGTGCCAAGCTTTCACACGCAGGTTCAGAAAAGACCACTCTAAAAGTGTCAGCCAATTAATCCTGCCTAAACCCGCCTGTCACACAACTGAACGGACTGAACGCAAAGAGGGACTACTCATCTTAGCCCCCCACTACCCAGAGTTTAGGCTCAGCTACAGTATGAGGGACTCTGGACTGAAGGTGTTGCATGTCATTCTAATATACAAAATGTTTTATTCACTGACTGATAACATAACAGAATTATTTAAACATAGTTAATGTCAATGATGCCCCATAAGCTCTAACCTCTCTGAACACTGCATACAATCACGCTTTCACAGGAGGCTAGGCCAGATTCAGACCCATCAACCTCTTGTTTATAAGGTGACTGCTCAGCCACTAGAGCAGCAGCTTGTTAGACTAGCACTGGAATTTGTAAGCACATAGACTGACTGACAAAATGCAAAAGCACTTGATCTGGGATTTTTTGCATTACATTTCTGAACATTTTACTGAGTGGAGGCACATCTAAACATGGTTGATGGTGAACATAATATTCTGTACCTTCTTATGAAATACTGAAAACTGCATTACATTGACCTATGCACTTGAATGCTGTTTGTCAGAAACCTCTACTGTATTTGCATGTAACAACATTGTACTGCTTTCTGCAAACATTTCTTTGAAATGTTTCTAAATCCTCAGACCTGCCTTCCTCCTTCCTCTGATTGACTCTTGACAAATAGGCCCTGCACAGTGTGTTTGTGCTGTATATGTCTCTGAACAGCGTTCATGTGGGTCCCCTCCCCTCTCCACAGAACTTAAGTAGTGACACTAAATTTTCTGTACAAACTAGACTTTGCGTTAGTTTTTATCTATATTACAAATATAGAGTGCTTACTTTGTTTTTTAGTATAGAATTGAATAAACATGTATCAGTTTGTTTATTTGACAATATAGATTAAGTCCAATATCCTTTCACTTTCTGCAGTGCACTAACCAAACCCTCTATGTTTGGTTAGTTGTCAATCTTTGCACCGCTATGAACAAACTAAATAACAAATGTTTTTGTGGGATTCTGAAGTGTGGACTTTACTTTTGTTTTGTTTCTAAAGGTTCCTCCACCAGCTGAAAATGAAAACAAGCTCATGGTGAGTAGTACCAGTATATTTGCTTAAGTTTTCTGAAATTGTTGCATAAAAATATTGCTAAGAAATTAAATACCACATTTCCATTGAACAGGCTAAACCCAGACTGCAAAGAGAAGGAAGCTGCGCCTCTCTACACAACAGTCTGATGAGGAACAGCATCTTCCAGCTTATGATCCACACCTTGGACCCTCTCAGTGGTGATGGTACAAACTAGCTTTCAAGCTTTTGAAATTATTTTACAAATCTGACGTTTTAACTGCTTTGTTTCAGGACAATTCAAAGAAAAAGCATCAATCCTTCACAAAATGGCCAAGCATCAGTGTAAAGAGGAAACAATTAATGCCAATGGTGTAGTTGAACAGAGGAGAGGTGGGTAACAAAGACTAGCCACCAGTAAAAGCTGTTTACTTTGAGCAGTTAACAGTTAATTTAATTATATGTTATGTCTTTTTTTCTACCAGCCGATAAAAACATTCCCAATAACACCAACGTTGCAGTTGAAGTCACACCGCCAATGAATGGTGTTGCCGGTGGTAATGAGGTACTTGTCACTATATTATCTCTATACTGGACATTAACAGTGTTCTGCAGATTTATTTTGAATGTGTTTCTATCTTAGGGCCCAGAGGAAGAGGAGGAGGATGAA
>JACN01049214.1:0-10263 GCA_000787155.1 Scartelaos histophorus | reverse complement strand
TTTTAAATAACCTCTAAACTCATTCTTTTAAATTTACTTTCCCATAAAATGTACATTTTACTCCCTTCCTAGAATCACTGACATTTACTATCTGAACCTGCAAGTTTGTCTTGGGCCTGGTGCTAGGTAAAGATTGATTTAAGTTGTGGTAATTCACAAAGCATAGTACATCTTCTATCATATATTTGATTCCACTCACCATAGTGTGGAATAATGGCCCAGGCCATGGCAGATGCATAGATTCCTCCGATCATCCAGAACATACAAAGCCAGCTCAGATGTTCCCCTCGTTTTTCTCGAGCCAATACCTCAGCAAAGAAGGAAAACACTATGGGCACTACTCCTCCAATCCTACAAAAACATACAATTTTAATAGTGTATGTGTCTCTGTAACAACTTTATATTAGTAACATATATGCACAATGAAAAAGAATTGTACGTTAAAGAAATGTAAAATGTGGTTTATGTTTTTCAACATTTTTTTTGCACGGTGAAATTGTCAATTAAACATAAATAATTAAAGGCAAGCTCAAGTGATGCACAGTTAGATAACATAATTCAACATGTAAATGTGCACTATCTAGTCTGTTACTATATCATACCATAGAATTTTATTATGACTCTGCCCTGAGCATGACCTCAACGTGAGCCCTGAGCACGACAAACCCAAGTCAGTTTTTATACGCGATCATACAGAGATCACCATCACTACAGTACAACAATGCTTTTATGATGCACACTTATACAACCCCAGGTAAGTGAAGGAGAGCAGCTTACCCAAATCCAGACACCATACGGCAGAAGAGGAACATGCTGTATCCCTGGACAAAGGAAGACAAGAAAGCAAAGAAGCCGTTGACAGACAAAGATATGAGGAGGATCTGTCTGCGGCCCACTTTGTCGGATAGGCCTCCCCAGAAGAATGCCCCCACCATCATTCCCAAATACACTATGCTACCTGCAGAGGACACAGCACAAAACAAAGGGGAAAATTAATTAGTACAGAAGCAGTTACTGAATAATTAAAACAATTAAGCCATGCATTCATTTTTAGACCTGCCTAAATCTCAACTGCACATTAATTTTGGTCCTCAATAAATATTGTGAAAAGTGTTAAAATTGTTATAATTATCTTAGTTAATAGTTTCTTTCCAGCAACTTTTTTGGCCTTTGCGGAACAGAAAGATAAAGCACTTTCTCTTTAAAGGAAGCAAAGGCAGAAAGGTGGTGAGGATGGCTAGTGCTTTGTCAGGCCAGTAAATAATCCCCACTGTTCTGTAGTTACTAATAAAAATGCTAATGCAGGCTAGAGAGATGGGACTACTTGACATGGAAAAGAAAAGGAGACTTTCTCTTTCATGGCAGTGGTTGTGGTGATGAGCTGATAGGCTGGAAGAGGAGGTGGGCCTTATCGAGCTACACAGACATGACGCTTAGACCTATAGCAATTTATTACTTGTGACAGCCACGGATATCTGCACACTTAAGCTGCTAAAGCTGCGAGCTAACTCATGAGAATCACATTAGATATCTAAAGGGTGGAAGTGCTGACACAGTAAGTGAATGTTGTTGACATAATGTTATCTCAGAACAATGACATTATTTCTACCCTGACAATGAGAGACTTAAGTGAGGGATGTAACGGTCACCTGCCACATAACAAGCAGGTTACAAGATGTTTGGGATGCCAAAGACTGGACTTACAACACTTCACAAAGACATGGTCTCAAACTGTATCCTGTGTCCACACATTCTGATGGCTGTAATGTTCTGATGAACACAAGTTTCATCAGAATGAATGAGCAAAGCACTAGGCTCTGCAAATCAGTAAAAGAAGCTATAGATTCTGTTCTGAAGGATACAGGAATATTAAGGAGAATTTGCAGTAGAAACTGATTCCAGACCCTCTTGGATTCTAAGTGAGCAGGACTGGTTAAAAGGCCATTATGTTTAAACTTATCACATGCATTACCAATGTGCAAGGAAAAATCTGAACGCTCCATGTAGCTCCTGTCAACTATGACAAGCACAACAACTTTTGTATAGTGCAAACTAATCTAAGCAGGCTACACAATATACAAATTTGCTCATTCTTTGTGTGAAAATGCATTCATTATAATACTATTCTGGTTATCACCTTGGAACATTTCAGATAAATGATCTCAACTTTCTTTGAGTCTACAGTTTCTCTGCACCAGTGGAAACATCCCCATAGACGAGTCCGGATGAGAGAATGCAAGTTAAAAATGTATTTAATGTGAACGGCTGGTAGCTTCATGCAAGAGCTGTAGAAATCCTGATGAGAGAAGCTCCCACAGGAGGATCTGTGACAGACAGGTGTGCCTGACAGAGTGTGAGAGGGAACAAGGATGTGAAAGTGGGTGGGGGAGGCTGGAGTGTAAATTCCAAAGCCCATACAACATTGAGCTTTAAGGGAGGAATCTTAGGTTAAGAACTGCATTTTGGTGAGAGAGAAAAGTGAGAGAATGTATGGTATATGAGCACAGGGCGATTGTACTCCATAAAACATATGCGCTGGAGGTAAACGGAAAGAGTACTGGTAGGAAGCAGTCATCCTATTTTAAGAGGGAGGGACGAAAGTCAGTCTACCATGTCTAAACTGCAGAGAAACACAATGCTGCAAAGATTAGCTCCGTTAATATCTCCAGATCACTGAACACTGAAGCCCAGAAAAAGAAAGGGATTACACCGGGGGAACAGAAAGAACTTGCTCAAGAAGGAAAAAATAACTGCAACATTGTTATTATAAGATGTAATTTAAAATATGACTTTGTCAGGCTAATAACTTCCTGCTTATTTGTTTAGCCATTCCTGACACATTTTAGGCATTTAGTGATATGGGAGTAATGATGACTCATTGTGTCTATTCTGTACCCACAGTTATGACTCACTTTAGGTGAGAGTGGCTTGAGCACGCTGTGTTTGTCAAACCAGGTTAGAATGGTTTTATCTGCTTTTATACACACATTATTGTCTAGGTAAAAATAAATAAATAAATAAATCATGGCTTCAATGAGTTTAGTCCACAGCCAAATCAATTTAACATGTGAGAGCTTTCTTGAGCTGAACATACCTCCTACTCATCTACTCATGTACCCAATACCTGGTGTCAGTGCTCATACTGAATTGAAAATACATTTTTACTTTAATAGCAAACCATACATTTAAAAATGTACTTTATTAGCATTTATTTCTTGACAAATGAGAGTTTCCTTTTGTCACTCCTAGCTCTTGAGCATTCAGAATCTAGTGTTTATGATCAGATCATATCACTTCTGCAAACTGAAAATCAATAAATACTTAAAATTCCAACTCACCCTGTCAAGTACCCCACCCATACACCTCAGAGGTGCAGATTCTTACCCAGCCATCCTGCCCCTGAGTTAGGCACACACATGTCTGTCTCTGCGCTGGGGAGGACAAAGCCCACCACAAACACTTCTACTCCATCAGACATGAGCGCCAGGCCCAAGACAAAGTACAGCTGCCACTGGAAGCGGCCATGGCCACACTCCTGCAGGATGAGCTCATACTGCTGGGCCAGCTCCTCCTCGTCAGCCTGCCTCTCGCTCTCCAGATCCTTATGGCTTTTGAGGTTATCAGAGACAGGTTCTCCCAGTGCCACATCCGAGGGTTTCACATCGCTGTAGGCAGGCACACCCTGGTATTCCCCTTCGTAGATTTCATTCTCATCATCGTGTCCCTCAGTGGCATCACTGGACGCCCCATCATCATTGTCTCCATTCTCTCCATAGTATCCATCCTGCTGCTGGTAATACTCCTCTTCCTCATTCTCGTTGTTGAAGCGGTTGTAGCTGCGCTGGTTGGAGTACTCATCTGAGGCTCTGTCTACAGCCTTGTTGAAGTTTCTGGCCGCTTGCCTCTTAGCCTCTTTGGCAATGTCCTTGGCACCTTTAGCCAAGGAAGTCCTGTTTTCATCCATATTGGCACAGTTTATTAAAATTTTAAATCCTTTAAGGACTAGATAAACTCTGTCCAAGAGCTTTATTTTAACTTCTCAAAATATGCAGGACATACAGTGCCATTAGGACCTGTCCAAAATGAAGTGTACTGATCTTCAGAGGAGCACTGCTGTCAGTGCACAGGCACATCAACCTGTTGAGAAGCAGAAAACTGGGGTTAACATTTCAAAAAGCTGTCAATCAAACACTGTAGTACTCAGAAAGAAATACAGTATAGGCCCATGTTTATCATTCATAAATAAAGGTGCCTCCTGTCAAGACTTTAAAAAATGTAGTATAAACACATGTTTAATCCAAGCCTTTTTTAACAAACTGTGCAATATATAGTGCAGTTCAGTAATAATATGTTCTAATAGTAACAGCAAGAACACAACATTACCTCACTCGTGCTTTTCATTCTAGACTTTTATATTAAGATCTTGATAGCAGACGAGTATTCAAGTATAGTGCAGTTAACATTTAATAGATCCCAACACAGATCTCATTTCAAATGCAGGTGATTAAACGTGGCATTTTTGAGTGACCTCTCCAGGTCCATACAGACTAATGCCCATGTCCATCAACTCTGAAGAGAACAATATGTGGCCCGGAGTGTTATGTAAAAGTGTGCTCCACAGAGGGCCAGAAAAGAATAATCCTGGCATGTTATGTGAGTTAAAATATATCATGGACAACTGGGATGTTCTACAATATGACATTAAACTACCTATTTTAATGAATACAAAAAGTAGAAATCATCCTCAGGCCAAGTTACAGGTCAGATCTGTGGAAAGGTGACCCCGCTGACCATAAGAATGCATGTTTTTCATGAGCAATAAAAACACTTGTAATCGTAAGATAAATATGGTTAGTGTCATAGTTTGGCATATTTCAGGCAAAGCAATGACAAAGGATGGAGATAAACAGGTGGTGGACCCCTCACCAGAAATGTAACATTGTATATTTAAACTGCATTAGTAACCTAATAAACAGGCCCACCAACTTCTCTAGTTCTATGATGACATATAGTATAGTATATGTCTATTTCACTACACTAATAGTTGAGTAAGTAACGTTTAAGGTTATTTATGGTGGGGTCTATGTGTATTGACTAAAGAAGCTATTTTTGAGCTATTACTGCAGTAAGGATTCAATACTGAGACTTTCACGTTGCTGCTGCTGTTGCCTTGAGGCTGAGATGCCATACAGAGTTGACCAGTTTTATGTAGAGTCTCAGATCAAATAGAAATGAGGCTGAGATAAGCAGGAGACACAAGCTGGTTAAATAACCTGAATGGAAGCACAAGCAGAGCTTACAGTATAGCCCTGAGGAATATTTATTCTATTATAGGTACTGTTTGGTGGTCGGTTGAGTGAATATCATACATAATAACTGTTACAGAAGCCTACGCGTCACGAGCACTGCTTTTTGTTTCATGACTGCAGCATCAGCGTAGAGCTCTGAACTCAGAGCAGCCTCTGCACCGAACACGGAAAAGAAGCATCTAACACTGTGCAAACTTTGACGCAATCTTGTCCTGTACGTGGACTAATTACATGCCATGCAGCTGGAGAATCAATTAACTGTTTGGGGGGGAGAGAAGCTACGCGGCACCTCTTGGAAATTGAGAGGGAAAATGTACGATGCCGGAATCCACGTGTGCGCACGCACAAAGGAGAGAGAAATCCCGGACAGTGCCTTTTGGTGAGGACCACTCAGACTCTGACATAGCGATCTGAAAAGTCTCATGGATGATGGGTGAAAATAAAGGTGTTTCACGACTACTGCCTACTGCACAGAGGAGAGGAGGAGAGCCTACTAAAGCGCGAGTCTAAAAGTCAAAAGTGTCAAAAAAAATATTTTCTCCAGTACGTTACAATTCATTAAAGTTTAATAAGCATTTAGATCACAGCTTGGTAGAGAGTGTGGTAACTTGTAGTTTAAAGTTCTCTTTTAACTTTTGAGTCAATCATACGTAGACTATTCGCTTTCTGGAAAAAAAAAAAAAAAACGCTCCAAAATATCTACACTGGGGCATCACGGCGCTGTACTCATCACCTAACTCCATTTTGCATTTTAAATGATGTAGCCTCGGTTGACTGTACCCACAATAGATGCAGATATTATTTTTAAAAAGAACAGATAAAGTAAATGAGGCTACTTGCCTTGTCAGCGGAGACGCATCTCCCGGAGTATTGTGAGTTCAAACCGCGTTTTCCAGGGAGAACGGGATCCGCATCTTTTTCGATGCAGCGCTGGCTCTGCTGCAGTCCTGGAGAGACGAGAGTCTGAGGAGGGAGGTGGTGCTGATGGGAGGGAGCAGCGGGCTGTAGCTGGACTCGAGGCAGATTGAAAAGGAATCGATAGAAGCTGATTTCTCACCACAGTGAAGCCTTCCCGCCGAGTGAACTGCGCGGAGTGGCCAAAGATGCGCGGCCACAGAAGAACAACCCAGGATATTGTCGGATAGAGCCAAGAGTGAAAAATAGATTAACTTAATTTAAAAGACTGTCAGACCTAGTCCTTTCATCCACTTGTGATAACACTATCCTCCAGGTAGATCTCATTTGCAACATTTAAAGATGAAACATGGAGGCTCTAAAACAGGGAGAGTTTATACTGTATGTAAAAGGAGCCTGGGGTAATTTCAGCACAGTACTGCACTATTGTACTACATGCTTCATGGGACTGCCCTTAGTTTTTCCAATATGGGATCCCACTTCATGCTGGGCTGGTTATGTGACTCAGCCAAGTCAGAATAAACTATTGGACTGGTGACAAGAGCCTGATGCTCTGTCCACAGGACTCCTGCTTATTTTGAAGGAGGAACATAATACTGATAATGAGCGAGAAAACGATCGGTACGTGTATGGAAAAAAAAAAAAGAAGAAAAAGAAAGGCAACATAAACGAACCGTTCTGAATGAAGAATAATGCAGCTGTCACATTTGCAATGCATTGGGGGATCAAATACACAATACACAACTCTTCACACTGCCTAATCTTTATTTCTCCCTAACAGGGGAATTTTATGACAGCAGCTTGAATTGCCTGGCCTCTGTGCTCTTTTCTGTGCCACAGCTTCAAACCCCTGAGAATGCAAATAACTCAGGCATCAAACCACAAGGAAATGTCACAGTTCCATTTATTTGGTTCCACCGTGAAACAACAGTTAGACTTTCTATAGGAGATGCAGACTATACATGTAAACTCCACATCTGCCCCAGTATTCAGTCTGTTAAGCTGAAGTCCACTGGTTTTGGTGAGATGTTGCTGTTATATGCAAAGTATTTACGCAACTGTGGGACAAGATGTGAAGGGCACAACCGTCTGACTTGCCATCATGAGGGAAAACTCACTTAATCTTCCAATAGTAAATTAAAAATTGATTCATATCTGTGCATTAAAGCAACACCATGTAACTTTCTGAAGGTGTAAGTTACCAAGATAGATGAGTTTTTATATAATGAAATGAACAACATTTTAATTTCATAAAACGTAAGGTTTGTGGAGATGCAAACGCACTCACAGTAAGCTGCATGTTGCCCATGTTTTAGCGTTAAGGCCAATATGCCTTTGAATATATATATATTTTTTACCTTATTTGACAAAGGATGATGTTTTTTTTCCCTTATAACTGAATATACACCACATTCTGAAGTATTACTGCTTCAATCAAAAGTGACAATGTCTTTTGCACTTAATAATAATTAGAGTTTGGAAATACAGCTTTTCCCTTTCTTCTGTGTTCACACTGCGCAGGAGGTAGAGGGATGCAGTATCACACATCATAATTTGTCAAACTGCATTAGGACGCGGGTTAATAGATGGATTGTGACAGTGATGTTAATTGCTTTTCCCCTTCTTGTCAGAAAGCCCAGAATGAGGCATAAAGGGTAATGTACAGGGGAGAAGGGTTTAAGTGTTTATATACTTATGAATTATGCACTTCTCATCCAACTCATGGATGATTCTCTTCTTTGAATGGTAAAACTACCCTCAAACTGTCAATATAAATGATTAACTTTAAAATGTATTTGAACAAATACAATGCCATACATTCCACATATTGAGAGAAAAAGAAAACTATGAGTTAGAAAATATATTTGTTTCTACTGACGAGACATTTTCATAATAAAGCACACACTTGGTCAAATCGTGCAGTTTGAAATTTTAAAGACAAATAGAAATCTAACCTGCCTTTATTATTATGTTATGTTGGTGTTTAAAATGTATTCACTTAAGAGGCTCATAACGTTATAGCTTAGCACTGATATTTTGATATTCAAAGAGCCGTGTTGAGTTTGTTATTGCCCTGTATTTTATAATCGCCTCTGTAGTTGTCAGTACCTTATGCTTTAATTTAGGGATGTCCAACCTATTGCAGGTTTCATTCATGAATTGACCCAAATGATCATAACTGATGCATTTACTATGTGTTTTGTAACTCTTTGTGGCAGCTTAGTTCTCTGCTGTATACGTCCATCCTACAGACTTCTGTGTTATGTGTGTTTATCCAGTCATAAGTTCAGATCAAGTATAACCCTATTGTTTATGAGAAGGACAAATAGTTTTACTTGTCCAACATGCAAATGTATAGAGAAATTGCTCTGTTCAGTTGTACAGAGGCCTACTATATCATCAAAGGTAATACTCCCTACAACCGGAGCATAGCCAGACTGGACTGCACAACACTGGGTTAGAGTTAACTTATTTTATTCATTATTGGATGGGAATGGATAACTCTAACATCATGTCTTCAGTATTCATCCCTCCAGGTCCTGGATGGTAAGTAGACTTCTCACTTCTCTTGCATTAAAACTCCAGCCTCATTTCTCATCTTCAAACTCACAGACTTCATTAATTCTACTCACAGTTCAAAATGTTAAAGCACAGTATGTAACTTTCTGAAGGTGGCAGTCATCACTTGCATGATTCCATGGAAATAGGAAGTTAAAACCATACTTTGGAACATTCCCCATGGAGATAGGTTTTATGTCATATGGTGGGAGATTATAGCTGTAGGAGCCATTTTGACCTTTTATTTGGTGCTTGCCTGTTGCTTTGTCCTTCATCCACTGTGTGGCAGTATGGTGCCCTCCTTAACATACTTAAGGGGAAGAAGGCAGCTACAGGTGCTGCTCATTGGGGAAAAGCTTTTTGACTGCATTGTTTTTATTGTGGAATACATGTGGATTGTCTGGTAAACCAATAAAAGACTAAGAATTAATCTGAGGATTTGTATTACAAGTGCATCAGAACAACATCAAATCAGTAGCCAGGAGCAAGAGCCATCGGGGCAACTGGCTGCTACAAAAGGCAAAGGAACAACATTTCCATGGGTACAAACATAAGGGGGTCTTGCTTCAGGTCAAATAAGACTAAGGGGGTTTGAGGAGAGGCATGCCAGCGTACAGCTTTTCTAAGATTTCCAGCGCAATAAACACAGCTACAATTTTGTCATATTTTTGGCTAAAAAGTTACATACTGTGGCTTTAAATATGTTCACAAACAAGCCATTAGAGTGAATTTTATTATGTGCATTTGAGGTGAAGTACTTATTTTTTTCATTTCTTCTCTGAGTGCAAAAGTAATTCTCGCACACACGAATGACTACAGTAATTCTCCATATAGAGAAAGTGCTGATTTGACAAAAGTTGCCTGTCTTGGGAAGGTCAGAGCATTCTTCTGTCACTGACAAATGAGCTATACCATTCTGGTCTGTAATCTTTAAAACATGAAGCGAAGCAGGACAAATGCGTAGAGCACACTATCAAAACAACTGCCTCCTACAGCATGAAGACCACTCCATCATCTAGAAATGTGCAGACATTTGAGCTCACATACTGGTCAATAAGTACATTATTTTTTAGTCATTGCTGCACTCAAGCTTTACAACTGTTTCATTGGTCAGATCACCGTTCAACACATTAACTGGGTTGATTTTGTAATGGAACAAATAAAAAGGAATCTAATTTCAACTGATTTCTGTTAAAAAGGTGTTCTTATGACTAATTATTACCCAGAACCCCTGAACAACAGGAGTGATGCCACAATATGTGCTACAGGAATGTGCTACAATAACCTCATGATGTTTCTACAGGTTCAATCACTAGGAAACAATCAGGCGAAATGCTACAGCGCCTCCTACTGGTCATGTTAGTCTTTCTCAAATAGGTTTTGATTCAGCTAAACAGAAACCACAAAATCCATGCAACACTAAACACTACACATGCATATTGTGAAAGATACAGTATGCATGCCTTCATTAATATTTTAA
>KN488364.1:0-15032 GCA_000787155.1 Scartelaos histophorus | reverse complement strand
TAATAATAATAGGCGGCACGGTGGCTGAGTGGCAACACTCAGGCCTCACAGCAAGAAGGTTGCGGGTTCGATCCCCGGGTCGCCCGGGCCTTTCTGTGTGGAGTTTGCATGTTTCCTCCCCGTGTCTGGATGGGTTTCCTCCGGGTTCTCTGGTTTTCCCCATCAACCAAAAACATGCAACACCCTATGAACAGTGAACAACAAGGGACCAGCAGGGAGTCCCTCCCTCCTGTGGGCTCACCACCTGCAGAGGGGTTCATAGGCTCATAGGGTCTGGGTCTGGTGCATAGAGTAATGGGCAGCCTGCTGCCCCCGCGACCCAGCCGGATTAAGCGGGGGAAAATGGATGGATGGATAATAATAATAATATGATGGAAATAAAAGGGAATTGCACAGGCATGATGCATTTTCACCATTTTCCAAACCCTACCCATGTTTGATGAATGTGCTGGATGTTTAGCCTGGGCCCATTCTTCCTCTGACACTGCACAAAATTCTGTGACTGAGTCAGTCTTGTCAAATTCAAATCGGCCTCTACTTTGGAGCCTATTAAATTAATTTCCAACGGCTCGATGGGGTGTGTTTAAGGCAGCGACACACTTGTGTCATTGTCTTTGCTGGTAGTTCAGTTAGGGGGAAAACTGGCCCCATTGATTGATTGTAGTTTCAACCAGTAACATACAGAAGTATTTCATAAACGTGAGTTAAGCTCGCCCTCTGAAAACTCGGTTCACAAGGCAATTTTACCAAACCAAGGCTCACAGAGCTCTGGAGTCCTGATGCTCAGACTATGGCTGGAGCCGAGCCAGAGCCAGAGGTCACAAGGGAGATATTCAAGAAGATATATTCAATTCTGGAGAGGAAAGCTAATCGAAAGTAGCTAAGTAACTTTTACTCGAATTACATTTAAAAAAAAATACTTTTTTACTTTTATTTTTTATAGGTAGTTTTACTTTTACTTAATTACAATTTGTCATTACTTTTTCCACCTCTGATTCCGACATGCTGATATCATGATAAGCCTCTATTTAGACGTGTTGGTTTTTCCAACACTTTTTAGTATTGCTATTTCAACCCGTCACTTTTCTTTTTCTTTTTTAGAGTTGCGATAGTCTACACAGGCACATCTCTCGCTGTTCTCCAATATTTTTAATCTCAGAAACTCTCACGTCACACCCAGTATCAGTGAGGACATTTTCCCTCTGCCTGATATCCTCAGTTTTCTCTCAAGTGCCCAAGCCTCTTTTGATATATGGGAGCGCAAAGTATAATGGGAAAAATAGTAAAGTGCAATTGAAAGCGTAATGAAAAAAAAAGTCGTAGTAGAAGTGGAACGCTAGAAAAATAATGTTTATGCTGCTACTCAATGTCTAAATATGGAACCAACAACATGCGTGAGTGCTCCTAATACAAGTGTTCAAATGGACAGCTGGAGTGCTCATATCATACATCCTGATATTGTTTATCACTGACCCTTGAAGCTGCTTTAGAGTCCTCTCGCTTTCCTCTCGCTTTGGTATTTCATGTTTTATAAATGAGTCTGCTGTCTGTTTGGGTGAGATGCCTGAGCACGGGCGAGATCCGGCACCATCGACTCCGGTTCAGGTTTTTTTAAATTGTGCTTCTCTCTGCAACTTCTGCTGTCGGATTCAACATTTTGGTCTTAAAATATTTGTATTAAACTCGCTCTACATGATCCTGCTGGTTTTACGCCCCATCCACACTAGTATGTATTTGAGTCGTTCTCGTTGCGGATGCAGTGTACGTCCACACTAATCTGAAGGAAAACGGCCCCAGAGACGGAAAGATGTGGTGCCACCAGCTCCCATGAATATATCTGAGTACAGATCTGATCCAGCAATGTGTGAACGCCTGAAAACACTGATGTAGGAGCTCTAGTCGTCTTCTTATTGGATCACGTCGCTGTGACTTGCACGTTCCTGATTCGCTGGGTTCGTGACACCGATCATGTGACGTTATAGCGGAAAACAGTTTAAACAGTAGACAAACGGGAAACAGTATAGTTAGAACTACTTGCTACTCGGCCATGGAACAACTGAACGTCGGAATCAGCTTCTGCAACTTCAACCACGCCGCTTCACTTCCTTGTTTTTACATGACATTGTGACACCACGTGGGCGGACAGACATAGAAACGACGTGCCGACACTGTGCAAAAGTGTAAAAGTTACTTAATTTTGCTATTTTATATGTGTAAATCAAGATATGAAAGCAAGTAACTTCTTTCGCAGATGTTGCTCCCACTAGATTTACATATTAATATTATTCATGTCGGAAAAGAAAGTAAAAGTAGTAAAGTGCCGTTACTCCAACAATGAAAAAAATGTCAACGTTTTGCCGCAGAAAGCAAGTAACTTCTTTCGCAGATGTTGTTCCCACTAGATTTACATAGTAATATTATTCATGTCAGAAAAAGTAAGTAAAAGTAGTAAAGTGCCGCTACTCCAACAATGAAAAAAAATGTCAACGTTTTGCCACAACTCCAGCAATTAGACGTCAGTCCAAATAGCGGCATTTCAGAATAAAAAGTGGTGAACTCTCCAAAACATGGCGGCATGGTGGCTAAACGGTCGGTGCTTATACTTCACAGCAGGAAGTCTCCATTCCCCGGTGCCACTGCGGGTTTCCTCCGGGCGCTCTGGATTCCCCCATCAAACTAACACATGCACAATAGGTCAAATCCTGCAGCTAAGTTAGTCCTGACCGAGCTACAAGATCAGTGCACCGCGGAGCCCCAGCAGCACCAAACAATGCTCAAAAGCAGAGGACACATTTCCCTGTAGGGGCAATAAAGTGCGCCGTAACCTTCTACTAGATTTGGTTTCCACATGAATCAGGCCTGTGAAGAAACACTGTACAAGCGGCGCATTCCCCTGTGGCCTGAACGCTTTGAATTTGGCCTTTAACTGTTGTGCGTTATGTCTTGTGTAACTGTTTTTGTATTTTGTATTTGTTCTCTGCACCACCAGCTCAGGGACAACAGATGGAAACGATCTTTTTGGCTATAAACTCGCATATTTGCACGGTAATTACACATCAGTATGCACAGTCCCTATCGAATAAATCAATAAAAACACACTGACGCAAATATGAATGAACGTATCTTTGTTTGCTCTGTACATTATTGTCACAAATGATCATCTAACAAGCTGCAAATCAGCGGCAGAGCTTACATAATGTGAAATTATACTGCTGTAAAATGAGAAATTCATGCTATACTGTGATTTTTCTATGATTATTTTGTTACTTTCACACAAAAAAATACATTAAATAAAAGAATCACTTGGAAAAATCTACTTTAAGTTAAATGATAAACGTACCTGTTCAAAAACTTACTTAAAGAGTAAACGTATTTTTAGAAGATTTTGAGATCTAATAAAGCTGCAACTGTTGTGATTTTGATACAGATTTGAGCAGAATTTTGCTTTTCCTGAATTGATTGGTTTGATTTTGGAATTAACACTAGTGGAAGTTGAATTAACATTAGTGGAAGTTGAATTAACATTAGTGGACGTTGAATTAACACTAGGGGAAGTTGAATTAACACTAGTGGAAGTTGAATTAACACTAGTAGAAGTTGAATTAACACTTGTGGAAGTTGAATTAACACTGGTAGAAGTTGAATGAACACTTGTGGAAGTTGAATTAACACTAGTAGAAGCTGAATTAACACTTGTGGAAGTTGAATTAACACTAGTAGAAGTTGAATTAACACTAGTGGAAAAATGCTTTGTAAAAAATGCTTAGTGTCGATCAAGTCAACTAAACAAATAATGTCAAACACAATTGGAAGTGTTTTTAAACTGGGCTCTGAATCATTCACAAGGATCTGAGAGGTTTGACTTTTCCAAATTGTCCTTAATTTTTTAATATTTTGTGATATTCTTAAATTAATCCCAGTTTTCCCATTAAAATCGCAATATGTTCCACTTCCTTTTGCCTCCAGCTGCTCCATTTCAGAATTTAGAATGTTTTTGTTTCCACTTAAGTAAAATCGGATGTCTGCAGTTTATATCTCAGTACAATACCACTTTTACTCTGTTACATTCCAGCAAAGTGTTATGTTTATTCGTGGAGCTTTTAACGTTTGATTTACATTTCATGAATAGTTAAGGGCCCTTGTGTGTTCATTCACGGGACCTCAGAGTCACATAAACAGCGACATGCGTGAGTGCTCCCAATACAATCGTTCAAATGGACGGCTGGAGTGCTCATATCATACATCCTGTTGTTGTTTGTTTGTCACGGGTCCTTGAAGCTGCTTTAGAGTCCTCTGGCTTTGGTATTTCATGTTTTATAAATGAATCTACTGTCTGCGTTTGGAAAAAATGCATGAGCACGGGCGAGATCCGGCTCCATCGACTCGAAAATTGTGCTTCTCTCTGTAACTGCTGATGTCAGATTCAACATTTTGATCTTAAAAATGTTTGTATTAACCCGCTGTACATGATCCTGCTGGTTTTACTTTGCTTTTTTATCTGGAAATCAAGATATGACAGATATGACCAACAATATTGCTCCCACAATACAGCAAAAAGTGGAGTGTTAAAGTTGATTCTCACAGAATCAATGTCAACATTTTCTCAGGGTTTATATGAGTCCAACCTGTTCTAGAGTTAATTTAACATTTTTGGGAATGTTAATTAAGTAACACTGGACTAAAGTTCCTGTTTAACCCCGAAATCAATCAGGGGAGTGTGAAGTGGTGGGTGGGAAGTTGAATTAACACTAGTGGAAGTTGAATTAACACTAGTGGAAGCTGAATGAACACTAGTGGAAGCTGAATGAACACTAGTGGAAGCTGAATTAACACTAGTGGAAGCTGAATTAACACTAGTGGAAGTTGAATAAACACTAGTGGAAGCTGAATTAACATCAGTGGAAGTTGAATTAACATTAGTGGAAGTTGAATAGTGGAAGCTGAATTAACACCAGTGGAAGTTGAATTAACACCAGTAGAAGTTGAATGAACATAAGTGGAAGCTGAATTAACTCAAACCATATCAACTCTGGCAATTAATCCCAATTCAAACTCCCATTTAACTTTCAAATAGTTTAAATAACACTTTTTGAGTTCCAAACAACTCTGAAATATTTTACTTTGAAATGTTAACCCTTCAGTTTTGCTGCATAGTTTTAGCAACAGGTTTGATTGACGGTGTTACTAAGCAAAACAATGGTGCGGGTGAGAATGGACGTTACCTTCAGCAACCTCACTCCTGATTGGCTCTTTGCTACGTGTACTTGGGTGACGCCACACTTCTTTATACATTCGATGAAGGAACGACGAAGGATGAAGGACGTAGGAATGTCTGAAAGAAGCACGACAAATGTGTGAAAAAAACAGTGAAAAAAAAGAGCACAGTCAGATGGCCGATCTCCAAAAGCTTTTTTATTTTTGAATTACATTTTGGCAAAAAGCCTTTGTCAAATCTTTTTTTCTTGCTTTGGATACAAAAAGGTTGCCCGACTAGATGCTCATATCTCCATCAACGGATGAGAGGTCCTAAAATGAGGTCATCTAGTGAGATCAGAACACTCGACAACAAGAAAAAAAAAGCGAAATACTTTTATAAAACATTGTCATAAAATCTAAAAACAGTTCAAACAGGTCAAAGCCCACATTAAGTCCATGAGGAGCGAGAATCTTAAGTTGGTGGATCCAGAAGTGCTCTCTTTGTGACAGGAGCATTTCCAGATTCCCACCGCTAGGGGGCACTTTTACATGTTCAACACCAGTATACCTTAAGGAAGAGATAGGATGGTTGAAATCTACATCTCTTTATGTTTTTTCTGGTTGTAGAATGGGCTGATCTCACTGGCTGACCTCACTTTGGTGGAGATATGAGCACCTGAGCTGGCAACCAATTTGTGAACTGTGGTCCAATGCAAGAAAAATTACATTTATTTATTTATTGTTCATGCAGTTGGCATCAGTTTAAGAGAACAAAAAAATCTGATAATTAACATGTTCCGACCATTATTTGCCTCGTCTTTGCTGCATGAACAAAAGCAACAGGAAGAAGAAATCTTATAAACCTTGCTCCTTCCACAGAAAACAATAATAAAATAAACATTTCTTTAATAATCAATTCAAACCACAAAAATCAAACTAAGTCACCAAGAAGCCACATGTATGTCATGATATCTCTTTTGTGATTTTTTTAACTTTAAACATTCTCCTTAGTCACATAGTCCATCATTATTTTTTCTGATTTTTGGGCATTGGCCATCTGTGTGTATTATGCATATTTCTTTTCACTTTTTAATTGCTGTTCCTTGCATTTGCATATCATTATCTTTTTCTTTTGTTCCCTTTTGTTCACAAAGGTGCAGTGCTGTGGAATGAAATTAAATATCTTACAGAAGCAGGTTTTTGTTTAAATACCTAAAAATCAAGTTAAAAAATATGTTGTAGTCCTTAGTCCTTGATCCTTGTATGTGTGTGTTATAGTTCCTTGTTATAGTTTTTATGTATTAATGTGTGAGTGTGTGAGTGTGGAATGCGAGTTTGTGTGTGTGAGCTGGATGTATGTGTGTAATTGTGTGTGTAATTGTGTGTTGAATGTCTAGGGGTGGTAGGGGTTGTTTGTTTTGTTTATTAATTTCTCCATTATCTTAAGATGTTTCTGTTTCTGTTCTGTTGTAATCTTTTGTGTGTACTTTTTGTCCCTTTAAATGTTGGGTGCAAACACTAGGAAATATATAACTACAACCTATGACAGTCGTGGACCATTGTGTTTTCCTACATGTATCACAGATTAAGGAATAAAATAGGAGATAGTTCAATAGTCTGGGCTGAGCTAACAGGGCTTAAAAAAACACAAATGCAAAGTTTTAAAGTGATTATTAATGGATAAAAAATGGGTTCAATGACCTGTAAGTAAATAAGGGGCAGGCGGCCATTTTATAAGGATGAGGGATGTATTCTGTATTTTTTTTTCAAACTAAATAAAACACTACTAATTTAATAATGATATATTTTTCTATATATTTTTGAAATGACCTGGAAATGAGCTCACCCAGTTAAAGGAGGTGCCCCATAAAAGGAGCTTCACTTGTGTCAGGAGGGTGTTGTGTGTAGGGGCAGTTTGCTATTATGCCCATTTTTTATATTTTTGCACTTTTTTAAACATGTTTCACCTATTTTTGGAATAAATGCACTTTTGGGTCTCTGTCTCTGTTCTTCTTCAACCACTGAAGTTGCTGTCTAGGATATCACACTTGCCCCGTTTACTTGAGAACTTCAAATTCAATTAAAAATAATCTAATTCAGAATAAAAAATTATTTCGCCAAGACCTTGTAAACACTTATTTCCTAATGATTATTCAGAATTAAACTCATTTGGAATTAAACTTTATTCCAATTTAAGTGAGTGATTTATTCGGATTTTGAAGCAAATTTAATTTTAATGTTAATGTCAACATTTATTCCACTTAAAAATAATTCTGGTGGTTGTGTTGCCCTTCTGACGCGATGAAGTTCTGCAAAAAGGGGCCCAGAGCAAACTTTGGTCTCGAACCCAAACAATTTTTCTACTAAGTGTCTGTAAGAACTCCAAATAATGAAAAGAGCGGAGGCAGAAAACAGCAAAAGGGGAAAGAAAAAGCAAAACGCCGGCAGCAGCTGATTGTGAATTTTCTTCTGTCGACGTGTCCCTGTCCAATCAGATGCTGAACGAAATTAAATAAAGCCGATTTAACACATTTTCCATGTAAACCTTAATTCAGCATGATCATTTCCATGTAAACTCGAAGGAGAATAATTTAAATCCGATCTATTTAATTTGGAATAATTAAATTCTGAATTAAAACAACTATAACATGGTGAAAAGTTGATTTTGCAGAAAAGATCTACTATAAAGCCAACAGTCCAACTCTTTCATAAAGTTTTCAAAAGTTTCTCAAAGTACGACTCTACAGAGGCGCTATTCCAGCCCGTTTGCTCGACTGTACAACAACAGCTCGATACTTACATCGGCGGAGACGCATTGTGTATTTTCCACTGGGACTGCTCCACTCTATAGTTTGTGTAGTGAAATGTGACTGAGCCAGACTTTACGATCCGGGATAAGTCGAAAGAAGATGATTTGATCTGGCTCGGTCTTTGTTGGAGGTTGGACTTGGTTTGGGGTTGGATTCCAGAAGGATCCTTTGATATAAGCCATGACATTTTAACTGTGAGCGTACTGCAGGGGTCTCCAAACTTTTTTTTTTTTTTACGATGAGCTGGTTTTACAAAACAAAAATGCCAAAGAGCTACTCGTTTTAGCACGTTCAAGAAATTAAGGAAATAAGAGTCATAACCTTAGACAGGAACAGTTAGAAGGTTATAAAACATAAACCATTATCCATTTATTACTATAGAAAATAAAGTTAGGCATGGAAACGATACATTTACAATTTTAATAGTTTTTGGGGTTTTTTTTGCAATTCTTTATTTTCCAATTTTTCAGTGGTATAAAAAGATAAATACAGCATCACAGCAGGAGCAATAAAGACAAACTAAAGGGTCAAACAAAATCTGGTCTTACAGTTTGGATAAATTGAGTCCAGTTTTTCCAATTTTTCTATTTTCTTTCTTAAAATATCAAACTCTTAAACCATTCATCCAGTGTTGGTATTTATGAATACATTTTTATTTATTTAATTTATTCATTCATTTAAATTTTACTTTAATTTATTCCCTGGTTTTAGCTTTCCTAGCAGCTGCGTTTAAAATCTGGAGCAGGTATTGAACTTTATATGTCACATTTTCACCCATTAGGAGACCTAGATACAGCTGCAAGTTGAGATGGCGTGTCAATACAGAACAGTTTCTAATAATTTTGTGAATTTCTCTCCAAAATTTAACAATATGAGGACAAAATGCATGGCTATGGTTTGCCTCCAGTCCACTCCAGTTCGATGTAATGTCTTTCCTGGACCAAATTCTTCCAACTAAATTCTTTCCACGTGATTGAGTTAGAAGTTTTCCCATTCCTGATCAGATATGGTTAAATGTTCCTCTTTTTCCTATTTGTTATTTCACATAGTTTGGTTTGTCGCAGTCATTCTATTCATCAAGTTTAGTTATTCAGCTCAAAAATCTTGGCGAGCTGCTTGGACGGCATGTGTGTGTGTTGTTGTGCTGTGTTGTTCCCGCAATTGTCAAACTAGCTCGGTGTGTGAAAAAGAATATACCCTCGGGTTACAGTAAACTCCACTCTTCACTCTGAAACTGAAAGTTGACAGAAGCGCACATCGCAGTGGAGAACTAGAATCAGAATCCAAAATGCTGCGTTCGGGCCGCTGTGCCGGGGCGTCGCGTTTACATGCAGCGTCTACAGGGGGCGCTTGTTTAGGCCGGTCCCGCGTTTCTATGGCGCGATTCTTTTCTCGAAATTCGCTGCACATCAGTAAGTTTCAAGCATCTGAACTCAAACGCAAAGGCTTCCACGAGAGGAGCTTGGTGCGAATGACACAACGGACTGAACGCAGCGTAAAATAACGGAAATCAGCCACACATTTACGTAAGAGCAATGTTATTTCACACAATACAGTCGAAAATAAAGTACAGTTTTTTTCGGACTATAAGGCGCATCTAAAATCATGACATTTTCTCAAAAATCCACAGTGGCCTTATAATCCAGTGGCCTTATGTGTGACCTTTGGTTGTGTTTAACCTCCAACCGATTTGATGTTGTCCACATGAGTCTAATAAGGTATTAGTGGGCGAGTCAGGAGGAGTAATATGTTGGCCACATATAGGGCGACTGTGCAACATACCGGTAGTTCTGCCGTGTGGTGTTCAAGGACCCAAAATGCACCTGTTAAGAGACATGCACCATGCAGATTTCAGGTTTTGTATTTTAGTGTTAAAACTGAACAATGTTGAGAGGATCCGGGCATGTTTGATGCCCAAATCACCAACTGTTAAACTTGTATTTTTGTGTTAGCTACAACTGAGAGTTATTGTAAATGCAACCAAATATATTATCTTTGGAAACATCCATCCATCCATTTTCTCCCGCTTAATCCGGCTGGGTCGCAGGGGCAGCACTGCCCATTACTCTATGCACCAGACCCAGACCCTATGAGCCCCTCTGCAGGTGGTGACCCACAGGAGGGAGGAACTCCCTGCCGATCCCTTGTTGTACACTGTTCATAGGGTGTTGCATGTTTTTGGTTGATGGGGGGAAACCAGAGTACCTGGAGGAAACCCATCCAGACACGGGGAGGAAACATGCAAACTCCACACAGAAAGGCCCGGGCGACCCAGGGATCGAACCCGCAACCTTCTTGCTGTGAGGCATGAGCCACCGTGCCGCCATCTTTGGAAACAGAAAAAATAAAAGAGTATCTGTTAATAAATTCTTGGGCATTCATATAGATGAAAAACTTAGCTGAAATAAGTAATAAGCATAATTCAGACAAAGCTAAAATTGTTGCTATAATGAGCAAAATGGAAAGACTTTTAAATTTTATTTATTGTATAACAGTCTATTCCTTCCATACTTAAATTGCACTTATAAACACTTATAAATCTAATATTAATACATATTTTCTACTCCAAAATAAGGTTATTAGTGATCCAAATTACTACGCACCAACAAATCCTCTTTTGGATAAGCTGAAAGTACTAAAGATGTTTGATCTTGTTGACCTGAGTCCAGCTGTAGTGATGCACCTAGAATCACGTCCTTCCTCCTTGTTTACAGGAGTTATTCAAGCAGAGTCAGTATAACCTTAGAAAAACGAAAAATGAAGATAGTAACTAAGGAAAAAGGAGATTTCTGTTCTGTATTTCTGTTAGAGGAGTTAGTAGAACAGCCTCAGTGATTTTAAAAAGTCTAAAACTGTAGGATCCTTAAAAAAAAAGAAAAGAATATAAAGCGTTATGCTCTGGAATGAATGTATTATGCATTCAATTTTGTTTGTTTTCATTTATCTTTTGTCTCTTATATATACAGTAAGTCTCAAGTGAAACCTTTAGTGAGTTCTGTTGAGGATCTAAACATGGACAAAAGTCTCATAGCTCATTCTAACCTGTTTTAAAAGCACATTTTTGGATTATTCACTGAACACAGCAAACAGTGGAGTATTAAAATTGAGTCTCACAGAATCAACATTTTCTCAGGGTTTATATGAGTTCAATCTGTGAGTTAATTTGATATTTTTGGAAATGTTAATAAAGTAACACTGTACCAAAATTCCTATTTAACTCCAAAATCAAGAGTTATATTAAGGTTTGGAGAGTAAACGGATAACACTTTGTGAGGTGTTTTAATTTTACACTTTAATTTAATTCATTTAAGATAAAATTATGTGGAAAACTGGTTCAAACTGGTCTTCTCTAGAGTTTGAAGTGGTGGTTGGGAGGTGCCAAATTAACACTAAGGGAAGTTGAATTAACACTAGTGGAGGTTGAATTAACTTCATCCATATCAACTCTGGCAAATAACTTCAACTCGAACTCCCATTTCACTTTCAAATAGTTCAAATAACAGTTTTTGTGTTAAAAACAACTCTGGAATTTTAACCCTTCGTTTTTTGCTGTGTACTGGCCACAAATTCATGACTCTGACCATTCCTGGTGTAGAGTTTGCTGATCAAAAGGAATCTGTTGCTAGCACAAGGGTTTGCAGCTTATTCCCACATCCCTTCATTACGACATGTCTCTATTTAGACGTGGAGCTTTTCCAACACTTTTTAGTATGGCTATTCCGACACACAATGCACTTAATTGGTTATTTATTTAGGTTTATTTAGGCACAGCGGGCCCATGCAGCCTTCTGTTTAGAATCAATGTTTTCCCGAAGGCCTATGCTCTTTTTTAAAATGCATGACTGTTTCACATGGCACAAAGTACAACAGACATTAATATAAAGCAGAATGTTTTGTTTTTTGGTTTTTTTTTTGGTTTTTTGGTTTTTTTTAAATAAATTTAGTACAAGACTGGACATTACAATAAAAAAAGCATAATGTTTGAAAAATAGTAAAGTGCTGCTACTCCGACAATAAAAAACTAAAATTCAGAGTAGTGGAACGCCTGAAAAATAATGTTTATGGGAATGACAGGACGTGTGTCTAAATGCTAATTTTTCAGTTAAAAAGGCTGAAATTTCATAATTCCCCACATCCCTGTAGAACCTCTGACCTCTATGGAACCAAACTATTTTTTCACAAATCATGAGTTATTCTGCATATTTTTTGCTTAAAGTGTCCCTCTATGGAACCAAACTATTTTTTCACAAATCATGAGTTATTCTGCATATTTTTTGTCCTTAAAGTGTCAAATGTTCATGTGGTGCGACCGTCCGCCTTTAACTCATGATTTTAAATCTAATCACATTCATTTTCTTTCTTTTTTGTCATATTTTCTGAAGTGTTTTTAGTCCCACATGAAATTTCAGCTTTCTTGAATAAATATTTCCCCATAATATAAACAAATATTCTCCAAGCATGTCATTTTTTTTTATCTCAATCTCATGTTCATATGACTCAGCATTTAGATTAACATCCCAAAAATGTTTTAGAAAATAAAACCATTTGATGGTTATTTTCAGTCGCACCACATGACATTTTTAAGGTCGTAGCCAATTCATGTACATAAAAAAACACGAAAAATGCTTCATATAAATGTCAAACATAGATTTATGCAGACCTGAAATTGTAAATTTTAACTTATAACATATACATTCATACGTACATATAAATTCATATAATTATGCCTTTTCGACAGCCATCTTGCTTATTGCGTATAATGTATTATTACCTTTTATTTTATTTTATTTACTCTGTTATAATCTTACTATTATATTGTGATGTGTGAGCTACTGTGTCCAAAAAAATTCTAAGTCTAAGTACAGTTTTTCCACACTGCTTTATTCATTAAGACGTATTTATTGTTGCAAAAATGTATTTAATTTTTTGCTTAAAAAGTCCCTTTTCCTCATTAATCATGTCATACTGTTATTGTGGAAGAAATGATATAGATATGAAATTGTAAATATTTGAAAAAGTTCAGTAGAAGCTACATTTTAAAACATACCTGTTGAAAATCCTTTAACGTCCTTGACCCTTGGGCCCCTTCTCAGTGAATTAGACGTCAATGTGTAAATAGCGGCGTGTGGGAATAGCAGCGAGTAGACGTTACACTCTGTCTGCTCCCGCCCACTCCTTTATACACTGTACAATAAAACTGTTTGAGAGACACTGAACTACACTTAAAAATGCTTCACCACTTTCCTCAAACGCTCTTACGGCTTCTCTTTCACTTAGGCCTACTTCTATATTAGCAGCTTATATGGACTGTGTCATTTGCGTCGCTATTGTTAAGAAAGCAAGCTCTTGTGTCGGCGCTTCATTAGTGTCAAACAGAACAATGGACCGGCGTCGAATAAAAGTGACAACAATGGAGCCCCAGGCAGGAAGTGAGAGGTGTCCCGAAGGAAAACACTTCACAGGGTCGGCCATTGTTCCCGCGCAAGTCGTGTTTTCATTAATGCAGAGCCAAACACCTGAAACGACCGTGCACTCGAGCCCGGGAGGACGGAATATTGTTGGAACGTCTTTGTGATAGAAACGCCTGACCTTTGCAGAAGTAACAAACTAGTAAAACTGAAGTACACGGGACGGCTTCCTTCGCTCATTCCTGGAGTTCATGCTGGTTTTGTCAGAGCTGAGAGACAAAAATAAAATCGTGGGAAAATATGGACTTGTTAAAGGTCCAATATTGCACAAAATTTGACTCTTGTGAGCTTTAAGTCATGTTAGAATGGTGTTACCTCCTCAAATATACATAACTGTGCCTTTAGTTTGGTAAAGATGCAATTCCAGGGCTGAATTCATCCAATGATCATCCATGTGATTCTAGTGAAAATGTTTAAACACCTTTTGGAGCACTTCCTGTATTACCTCTACTGTGCAGGGTTTGCCTTCGAGATCGCAGTGTAATATGGACCCTTTAATGGTTTCCAAGGTAACTTTTCTGCTTCTCTCTAAGGTATAGCCATATCATTAGTACCTAAATAAACCTAAATATTAGATCTTTTGAGTTGTGAAAGTCATGCTGAAGTTATGATGAAGCCGTGATTATACAATCAGAGCACAGATTTGCAGATTGTACTTGTATTGTATTATAATGCATTGTACTGGTTTATTCATAAAGATTTATTGTTGCGAAAATGTATTATTTTACTGTTTGACCCGTGTACTAACACTTTTTAAATTAAAGTCCCTTTTTCTCAATAATCATTATACCTTCATATCCTTATCATATCGATAAGAAAAATGAGTGAATTCATTTGTGAAGTCGATAAGTTTTTGGAATACAGACAAAGGTTTATTCTTCTTGTTCCAGCAGATATGGACAGGGCCTAGGCCAGTCTCCTCTGTCCAGTCACCCTTTTTCTTCCCAGAGTATTTATACAGATATACAAGGTACTTTCATTTCAAAGTAGAGTGACTTTTGTTTCACAGACTTGTGAACTTGTGCTGGTCAACTTAACTTCCATTTGAGGACAGGTAAGGCAAACTGTTCCCTGTAGAATGGGGCAGTTCTGTCTGTTGAGCCTTGTGTCCCTCAAGTCCTTTTGAGGACTGATGGTCTAAGGTAGTGTAACTGGGTCAAAATGTAAATTTCCTACTGCAGTGTGTCCGTGAATGCACCTCCCTTGCGTCGCCGAGCGTGTCTCAGAGCGTCGCTGACTTCAGAGTACAAATAGGTGCCCACGTCGTAGGAGAGGAGTCGGGGCTTTGTGCTCGTGCTGTAGGTGGAGAGTGTACGTTCTGGAGCTGTTTTCTTCAGAATATCTGTGTTAAAAACCTGCCCTAATGTGTTGGTGGGAACTGGATTTAAGGTGCTGTGTGGATTTGGTGATGGCGGACGCTCCTAACGCACTACAAGCCCCATGTAGGGTTCCCCTCCCCTTGTTCTTTCATTGTACATCTGGGCTGGTGGTCGGTAATGTTCTTTTTACTCTTTATTCCAAGAGGGATTTTATTTGAAAGTTGTAGGACAATAGCTGA
>JACN01069944.1:0-17507 GCA_000787155.1 Scartelaos histophorus | reverse complement strand
ATATATATATATATATATAAGAGAAATATTGAGAAATATCTTGGTACCCGGTACTGTACTCTGGTCATGTGTAACTGATACGTATGCTGTGTGCACTAGTGTGGCTAATGGAGCAAGTGATGGGAGAAATGGGGTTAGTTAGTGTCATAACCTTTTACTTTCCGACGGCCTTTCTGTGATTCCCTATTTGAAATGCTGGGAATTCTGATTGGAGCCAATCCGTGTCTCTACTTTTAGCCTTTGGGTGAGTGCTGTGTTATGACAGGGAATAAGATTGTAGATGAAGTGTTTGTGTTCATAGAGTTTCTATGCTAATGCAATGAGAGGAGTCCGTTCTACAGAACACCAAGTCACCCCATTTGCTTGATCAATGCTTATTGCTCTGTAAGTGTATCGTTCTGACCATCTCTGTGCACCCATGTACGTCTATTTTATTTGTTGCCATGGAAACAGAGTGCTGCCACAGTCCAGAATCAATGAGGGCATCGTTCACTCTCTGCCATGTCCTGAACTTACTCTTCTCCAATGCTTCTTGTCATACTTATTCTGTCATCAAACTATTCTCCAAGTCATACTTTAACTCAAGACAATCAGTCCTATGGTTAGAAAAACATATACACAGATTCAAGTGTTCTACATTTCTATACTGCATCTATGTTATTACTATATATTTTTCAAAAGTTACAATCACATTCATTTGGCATGAAACAAATGGATTTGCAGAATCACTTTTAATGGTCGACAATGGAGTATTTATAATAGAATTATATTGTGTGTTTTTTGCTATCTGTTTATCTTTTAGCCAACATGATTAATCATTTTGTCTATTGCAACCTGCAAGTACAAACTAAGTGCAAAGACTGTTCTCATTATAAATCTAAAATTTTCCTTTGACCTCCGAGAAAATAAACAAAATGTACAAGGATCTGAAGAGGGTTTTATAAGAAAAGACCTCAACGCTCCCTTCTTTTACCATATTTTTCATGGAAATTCTGATGAACCTAAAAACAAAAATTTGTTTTCCTCAAACAAGCAGTTGTCATTGCTGCACTACATGCTGTATTACATGAGTTGACCATGTTCAAATGCTTGGGTTTATAATTAAAACACTGTGAGTTTATAAACAGCAGCACCTCCTCTATCTCTGCCTATGAAAGCTCCATTCCTACTGAGTAACCACCTACACAAATTGTATGCTTTTAAATTCAGAAGGACATGCACTCGTCCACTCTTCACATAAGCGTACAGCTCTGTTCATGTGTTTAAGTTTGGTTAGCGGTAAGTGTCAGTGTGCCTGCAGAGGAAAGAAAATATCCAAGCCTGGCATATGACTCCAAGCACCTTCACCGTCACTTATTTAATCAGTTTGATGGTCCGTCAGTCTGTCTCTGTCACTCATCTGACTCCACACTGTTTGTCAGTCAGCTGGTGCTGGCACACACGCTTGTTTGATTCTCTTGGCGCTCTCTTTGATTCGGCGCTCTGCGTTCCCTCTACGTTTACGTCCTCCATAATATATAGTCATTTTGCTGCTAGCAAGCGTTCACTTGAATTATTGATCCATGTGGGATTGTACGTAAACTGTATGTCATCTTACTATGTTACACTGGATGTGTTAATGCACTATTCATGTGTGTCAAGTGCGACCTCCACTCTCGTGCGTCTTATTGGCTCTTGCTACATTTTGTCCTTGTTTCCCACATTCTTCATTCTCTTCTTCATGCCTATTTTTGACTGACAACAATTCACAAGATTACATTTTTTTTATCTAATTAAGCTGTATGTTTTTTTTGTGTGTGCAGGACCTCCTCTCCCGACACCCTACCATGCCTGTCTGTGGCAGCCCCTGCCCTTTGCCCTACAATGGAGAAAAGAATGGTGGCCACTGCTTGGACTACTCTTGTGTCCAGGAACACCCTCCACGCAGGCTCTGGGCCCAACGCTGCTCCCGCACCCTGCTCCACCTTTCTCTGCTGCTGCTGCTGCTGCTGCAGCTACCTTCTGCCTACTCCTCCCGAAGAGAGAAGGGCGGAGGAGGCGGCGGTGGTGCCCAATACATCCCTATTCCCCAGCCTCCGCCACACCACATGGCTCTGCCCAACATCCTGCGTGGCCTCAGCATTGCTGTGGTGCTTGTGGGCAATTCCAGTGAGGTGGCGCTGGCCGGGGCTCGGGAGAAGGAGGATTTCCTCCACCTGGCTCCTAACGTGGAGGTGCTTACCATGAACGAGACTGACCCTAAAAGCATCATCAAAAGCATCTGCGATCTGATGACAGAGCACTGGCTGCAGGGTGTGGTGTTTGGAGATGACACAGACCAGGAGGCCATCGCTCAGATCTTGGACTTCATCTCAGCTCAGACACACATTCCCATCCTTGGGGTCCGCGGGGGCTCCTCCATGATCATGGCTGCCAAGGTAGGCTCTTCATTCACTCACATTCACACCTCAGTTCTAACAACGTTTGTCTCAACAGTATTAGCAGCACCATTTAATGAGCACCCTTTCTCTGGCACCTTTCTCTAACTGTATCTAAGGCTTCTGTGTAGCACATTTACACAACAGTAATAGTGCCCAGAGTTTTCTACAACCTCATATCAAAATCACTATAATAGCTATAGCTATAATTTTATGTACAATGAAAATAAAATGTGTTTTTCTTCTTATTCTTGACTTGTTAGGTTCTATGATGCTCAATTGAACATTGAAAGGGCAAAATGGCACATAACATTCAAAAACTGTTATGCTTTAGTTAGCACTGCAAGTACTACAAGTACCACTTGTAGTATCACAATTATATGTACGTCACCAGATATTAATTAGGTCATTTTGTGTGTGTGTGTGTGTGTGTGTGTGTGTGTGTGTGTGTGTGCGTGTGTGTGTGTGTGTGTGTGTGTGTGTGTGTGTGTGTGTGTGTGTGTGTGTGTGTGTGTGTGTGTATATACATATATAGTTTGTTTTGTATTTTTACTTAACTTACCAATTTATGTTCTACTAAAGATGAGGAGATACCTACAATATGGTGCATTATAAAAAGGATTAAAAGTGCATAATGTAGACCCTTTGGTCACTTTGGTCAAAACCTTGCTGTGATTCCCTTCCTTTATAAATATGGTTTTAATCAGATTGACTGTTTTCTCACAGTAGCATTGTTCATTTCAGTGCACTGAGAAAGGCAGAGTAAACTGGGGTGTGCTGATGCCAAGGGCAGGATCAGCTGGAGATTGAAGCAGAATTCCGAGCTCAGTTGCTCGCAGTTGATGAGGCCTTGTCTAATGGGATAAAACAATCTGCTGCTGCTTTATCAGTGTCACTCTGTGACTGCAGCCAGGGCTACTTTCCACAAAAGCACCTGATGTTTAAAACTTTTAACAAAAAATGTATTTGAAACCTGCAGAAAGCTTACACTTGAGTAAGTGGCATTAGGCTGTTTGCACCCTGAGTGAGTCCTATATGAGCATTTTGCCTGTGACGCTGGTGTCAACAGGTCCTGCACAGACAGGAGGCGATCTGACAGAGAGGAGCCTGCGGCCATCACTGTTGCTCTTCTCTCTGTTCTGTCTCATCAGATCTCTAAGAGCAATGCAGCCACAAGTCCTCCTCCACTCGACTGTACTCACAGGCCAACTCTGCTTCCAATGTCAAGTGAAGCTGTGCTGTGTTTAATTGTTGTATACTACAGATATACTACTATTAGCATGTCCTCTGCCAGCAGTGTGTTGGAAAATGGAATTGAATTTGTCTTGTAGCTGTTAGAAATGATGCCAACTTGTTGGTTATAGGAAAAGCAATTGCTCCTGTCAAATACAAAATCATGCAGATTAGCGTCACTTAGCCTCACAGCATTTTTAGCTTTCACCTGTATTTGTTGCCTACAGCCCCATAAGCCATAAGTCCTTAAAGATGTAAGTATAAATCTTCCACTGGTCTCTGACTGCTCCCTCCACATAGATGGCAACATTATGTGTAAAATTTATGTTTGTATTTTATTGCCGGGTTAGACGCATTGCCGTGGGAGGAGGTGAGAGTGAAGCATGGGGGTGGCTCAGTACAACATGTGTGTGTTGGATGACAGTATTGTTCATTAAGCGCACATGGGCTGCTCTTGTGGCACAGGTTTAAATGGATTTCCCCCACCACAGTCCAGAGCCCACCTCTCCTGAGAGCCCCCTGCTGCCTGCACCACGACCCAGCAGAGCCAGGCTGCGCTCTCCAAACGGATTTGTGTCTGCTTAATGGGCTGAAACAATAGAGTGGCGAGAATACGATAGAGCCGGATCACAAGCAGGAGGGAGGGACAGAGAAGTGCAGGAAACTGTGGATGAGATGTTTTAGTTCTTATAAAAGTGGTGAGAAAAATAGAGACTGAGCTTAAGCTGAGCAATTATAGATTAGAGGCAAACTATAATGACGAAAGGGCACAGCTGCTGTAAAGAGGTTTTAGCAAAGAAGAGTTGACAAAAAAGGATTCAAATCAGTCTAAGTGGAGCTGGTAAGATGTTCAGGCAATGACAAAATTTCACAAAAGCTGATACAGACACTATGATTGCAACCTGGTGTGCATGCTGGCATTCAACATTTAGTAATATTATTGTCTATTTTTTATTTTCTTTTTGCCAAACCTCATCATCTCTCTTTTGAATTTTGACATGATAAATATACACAGATGATGAAACCAGACAAGTGCTTCTGGTGGACAGAGTTTACAAAATATTTGTGATTTTTTTTTTTTTTTTTTTTACATTTACATCTGAATAATCCTTGTTTATATGTAGCTCTCAATGTAAACACTCAAAGGCTCAGATTTTTTTACCCTGAAGAGTTAAATGAGTAGAAGAAAGGCGCCAGGAAGTCCAACAGCTCTAGTATTGGGTAAGAAGATGGATGGTGGCAAAGATCACAGGCATCTGTATCAATGAATGAGGGGTAAATAAGAAGCGAGTGCACAGCAGTGTGATGGAGGAAGAGGAACGTCGGGGCTTGAGTGGAGGAAAAAGCTCTGTGACGTACAGCCTGTGTTTGCAGAGAGCATCTCCCAGTGAAGGATGCCCTGTGAAAGAGAAGCATCCTCTTTGCCCAGGAAATCACACACTAAATACAAGTGGAATGGAGGAGGAGAGGGAGATGGATAGAGCACAGCTGTAACCACATCTGTAAGGCCAAAGAAGATAAAGAGTGGGAAGTGAACGCAGGAAATGCAACCTTTTCACTGGACTGTGAGTGCAAAAATACCACACAAATCTAGTTTCTGCGTCATCCATCAAAGTCTGAGTGAGGTGTGACTTGATGGATCCCAAATTCTTGTCATAACTGACTGAACAAAAGTTCTTTTAATTTATTTGAATTTAAGGAACCACCAGAAACATTAGGACTAGCTTAATGTACAATTGTATGTGAGAGTCACATCCAGAATGCTTTCGATCACCTCAACGCTGGGCATGGCTACATGGTGATAATGGAACATATGTAATTAATAATAATAATTGCCTAAATGTCTACTGTTAACTCATTTAGTTTTCACATTTATTTCTTTTTTTCAAGGCCAGAATTTTTAGCTTTTGCTATCCCAGCATTTACCCAATGTCACTGAAGCCACCGGCCCCCTGCCTTTGAGAAGGCCATAATCAGCTTTATCTAAAGCTCTGGCTAATGCTCACATTATCAAGACATGGACAGCCTTTTTCCTCTGTGGTTCTAGAAGGTATGGCTTTGTAGTGGTACAAATAGCTGTAGTTGTCGCTGATCACCCCAGGGCCACTACATAATACGAGCAGTGAGCTAATCCAGGAGTGGAGGTTGCCACTGCTGCAGATTAGGACAGAGATAGCATTCACTTGTGAGAGGGGCTTAATTGTGAGATTGCCAGCAATTAATGTAAAAAGGAGAAGGCAGCCAACTCAGATGACCTGAGGGAAATTATGTGAACAACATGTAGCCATATTTAAAACCAACACCCGCCCACATACTCATACACACACTTTTGTTAAAAGGGAAGGTCAGTTAATATATGAAGATCTATGGAAGGATGTATGACACCAGCATAAGCCCCATACAGTCTTTTAGAGGGTCTCACCGCTATATTTAGAGAAGTGCCGCTCAGGACTCTGAGAAACAAACCAACAGGAAGTGGTCGACTGTCTTCTGCCCAAACAGTACGTGTTCTAAATGTAGCCATTAACGGCATGAGCCTCGGATGCTGTGAGGAGAGGGACAGCAGTTTAGTGTCCTTTTGCGTGCTACATTGTGAGCATTGTGAGCAGATTCTTCCTCTCATGTTGAATTACTTTTGAACAGTGTCCAAGGAGAATTGCTGGTAATTACTACATCAGCTTGATTTAAGCTCAGTAATTAAAGCCTAGTCTTCATTTAGGAGGAGTATGTTGCCATTGTGAGGACATTTTTGTGCACTCATCTATGCAGATGTCATTATGTTTTAGGTGCACTCATCACACCTTGTGGGGTTTACACCTGTGGATAATTTTCATTACTGTTCTACAATAGCACCTATACGGACACCCGTATTAATATAATGCTCTGTTAGCATGGCTTCACACTGTCCAGTTGAAACAAGATTAGGAGCATTCTTAGAATGATGCTAACACCACCAAAAAATAGTTTGTTTATAAAATACTGTATACCCATCAAAAAATGTATGTGTATTTTATTCATATAGATTATTCATAAATAATCAATATCAATAATCATTTATTTTAGGCTGATATGAGCCAGTATTGTGCTCAGATTGTGATTCTACATGATAATCAACAGATGGAAATATGCCAAGATTCTGACTCCTTATGTCCTATATCATATAAAACAGTGAGACTCTGCACTGGTCTATTGATTGATGTTGTGGAGCAAGCCTAACAGCTATGCCAAACGATGCCCCATGACCTATAGTATAATGCATCCATATTAACATGTGCTGTTATTGTTCTTGTTCCTGTCCTTGTTTCACCTGATGTAATGGGCTTCTGTTTGTCCTGGTTTAGAACAAGATGGTCTGCTCAGTGTGTTCCCCTTTTCTTGCAGAAGGAAAAAAGGCACAGAGAGGGGTTGGGGATGCAAAGAGAGGGACACAGAGAGACAGAGGGAGAGAAGACAGAGAGAGAAAGAAGAGAGGAGAGAGGGGGGGGAGTGTGAGGGAGAGACAGTGAGATATTGAGAGGCCTAAATTTATGTGGCCCATTTTCCAACCCTGTTGGTCTGAATTTACCTTGGCGATTTAGAATGTGGCCATTTTAAAACTCAGCACATAACTTTATGTATAACCCACGGCTCCAGAAAGGCTTAAAGTTCAGTCTGTCTAGCGCATACGATGAAGTCTAAAGAAAGTTATTCTTTCCTCTTTGTTTAATTCTCATTCTCTGTCTCAATTGGGTGGTTCCAAAACCACCTCCTTCACTTCTCTATGGCAGTTTACTTCCCCAGTTTGCCTCTGTCCTTTGGTCTATTTAAACACATAACTTGCCTTGTCTGCTGTCTCCTCCGCTCTCCAATTCACTCATGAACCATACCTCAGCTCTGAGACCCGTAGCTCTAGCCTCACCTTCCTCCATCCTATTTTTTTTATTTTAGCAGACAGTGCATTTCTACACAGTTCAAGCATCCCAGATCTGAACTTTGTTTCCTACCGGTTTCCCAGCCCTGTTCTGAAGCAGCGTCCATCTTGTGGTGACGGGTGCTGACTATGTCCTGTAAACAAACTATCACAGCTCCAGCCTTTTCAACACTCTCAGTGTTCCTGTGAAATTATCATTCAGCCAGACTGACATACTCACTGCACGGCCTCCAAAATCCTCCAGCACCAATGTAGCATACTGATGATAAACAATTTTCATATTAATCTGCAAAGTACTATTTAGCATTCAAAGTCCTGCCACCATCTATGTGAATGTTAATAACAAGAACCCACTCTTAATTTCAGTTTGTGTCAAAACATAAAGGACATACTCAGGTGAATTGTAGAACATGCACTGCTTTGTTAAGACCTTCAGTTAGATAAATATTGCTGCTAGACTCTAGCTAGATTTGTATTCCATTCTTCACATAAAAGGTTTTGCTTTTTTATTTTTATTTGTGTGCTCTTTGTTCCTCTGACTCTCCCACAGTCCATTCTTTGTGTGCTTCTTAGCTGTGGCCTTGTGTTTGGAATAGTCCTTAAAACTCAAAAAGAGCAGATGATGGTAAGAATAAATAAATCTGGCACAGGCAGGAGAGTTCAGAAATGGAAAGTTGGGATGTGAAAAAGGAAAAGTAAAGACTGAAAACCAGCATGTCTGAGCCTTGATCTAACCTGGGGTTAGATCAAGTACACTTCAAAGGTCCCAATTCTGTGTATTTAAAAAGAATATCCACTTTTTTATCCACTTGTAGCCATGGCAGTTGTTTTTCACAATTGTTGACATTTGATAACCAAGACACAGAACAGAAGCTGGGTCACAGAACAAGACCACATGTGTTAATTTGAAAATAACTAAGGAATTATGAATTCCAAAATCTGCTGTAGCAATAAATAGAGAAAGTAGAGAAAATATGGTTTTCCACAACCCCATTCTGTCTGGCTGCGTCTCAAAGAACCTATTTTTTGTCTCAGCTGTTCCGGCTGTTTCTGGCGCTCTCCCCCTCTCCTTCCCACGTCATGTGAGTCGAGGTGAGCTCCTGTGATGAATGTAAATGTTTGCCCTCTCTTTGCTTGTTCCTCTAAATTACAGCAAATACCACCTCCTCTTTATTCTGCATTTAGCCCGAATGCTGCAGCCTCAGACTGTGTGATCTACACAGACACCACAGACACAGTGATGAGTCACAAATGACAATAACTCAAATGTCTTCCAGCAGCCTTCATGCTATACACACTTTTGGCCCACTTGGCTCCATTCTCATCTTCATGAGACAGGCCAAGTGGATTCACTGTTGTCTTTTAAGGACATGGATCTGAATACTGGACACATAGTATATTAATAAATATAAATATATCAATATATACATATATGAATATATATCAAACTCATCAATCAATTCATAGGGTTTTCAAAAATGGTGCATATTAACTGACAATGTCCTAGAACAATAAGTTTCATAAATTCCATCAATAGAATGTATACATTTTCTTTGGGACCAACAGTTCTGCAACCTCATATTTTGCCATACATCACTAAGAGGTTGCAATATATTATGCAGCCATAATCAGTGCATAAATATATACAAAATTTAGCACTAAAGTTTTTTTAGCCTTGATCAAATCTCCGACAGGCAGAATAAACACTAATGTCTTTGTCCTCCATACATAAAGATGGCTGTGTCTAAAAATATGCCTTGTGATTATTGTCATGTGCAGTAGTACCTCTGGACATATTGTAATCATTAGTCATGCGTTGTGTATCACTCTGCTAACTATCATAGGTTATTATCATCAGCCTCAGCAGAGCCCTGCTGGGCCATGATTAAAGCCTGAGTTTGTGTATTTGTTGGTTGTCACATCAGCCCTGTGTCAGACACTTTTGTCGACTAGTGCCCAGACGCCTGTTCACAGCTGAAGAGCAAAGTCAAACACAGAGAATAGATGTTATTTGCATAACACAACCAGACACTGCAGTTAAACTGTGTCATCATCATTTTATTTAATATAAGTTTTGGAGTATAAATGTCAGTTATAGAGTCTACCAATCAAATTAACACTGATTACAGATTAAGTAGGAATACTTCTATTACTGGTTATTACTTCTATGTGTTTTACCAACTTTTTGTTTTTAGACTATGGAGCAAAATTATACTACCATAGTCTAAAGCTTTAGCCCCTGCTTCTTTTATTAATTATGAGTGAATTATGAATCTGATATATATAAGAGATTTATACTTTTTGAGTAGTGGTCAGAATAGTTTGACTCAAATATCCATCTATAAAGCTATGTTACATATGTTTATGTTACACAATGTCTTGCTGTACAATCTTGCATTGTTTTCCAATTCGTGCCAAGGTCACATGTGTTAGATAAGAAATAAAAACAGTGAGCAGATCAGACCTGTGCTGGATTCTCACTTTGTTGTGGATGAGAGCCAGCAGAAAGCAGCAGCTACCTCCAGTGAGCATCACATCTGATCAGAACCATTCCACAACATATAGTAGTGTAGCTCAGCTTTTATCTCGCTGTGCACTGCCAGCCTCTGAGATAAGTGTTCTGAAAAAGAGAAGTGAATTTGTATCTTTACGATTAGATTTTGTGCGTGCTCCGGCATGATTTATACGACCACACAAGGCAAAATGCACCCTATACATTATACTCCTGAACTAAAAAGGCATATTATTAACCATATTATAATGTTATATGGTGTCAGCACTGTTGTGGAATTTTTCATTTTCTATTCCATTAATTATGTATGATTTTTTTGTCATTTACATTTTACTCTCCCTAGAAGTTTGTTCAGTCCCTGAAGTTTTTCAATTTTATTTCGAATTATGGTAAACAAACAAACAAACAAACAACAAAATAAACAGACCTGTTCATGCAGATGATAAACCCACCTTACCGTACCAATTTAAAGACTGCACTGAGCTAGTCAATATAAAAATGAAATTTAAAACTCTAATTTGTGGTCATATTAGTTTGTGTGTGTGGGATCATCTTGTAGACTGCTGCTGTGTTATGACCCCACAGACTTGAATGATTGCCATAAAGTGGTAAATCAGCAATAACCATGTACAAAACCTGTTTCCAGGAATTGGGAGTGCCCAAAGATATTTTATCTTGTTTCTGTTGTGTACCCTTTTCATCTGGTCATTTTCCAACTCAAGTGATATTTTATCAGCTTTTTTGTAATATGTTACTAGACTTTTATGTGACCACACTGCTATCTCTGGGCACAGGGAGAACATCACTTCTTCAATGTGGGTTAGGGTTAGGGTTAATTATAGCATACAGGAGATTTTCTTCAAGAGGCCTACTCACCTGTATCTGTTTTTGTCATAGTAATTCCTTCTGACCATCTTTCCCATTAGTTATGTACAGCATACAGCATCAACAGGAGTGACATTGTCTATTTGTATGTAGGTCTGGAGTGTAGTACCTAACTGAAATGCATGTGAACAGGTTACTATTCACAGCATTCCTCTGCTCTGCATGGAGCAGTGCCTAGGGAAAGTAGTAATATGCTCTTGAATGCTACTGGTAGTACTCAACCACTCAATTAGAAATTCTAACAGCAGTATTTGAGCTAGTCTTCAAACACTTTATTCATTAGTAATACAGAGAAGGAATTGTCCTCATGCCAATCTAAGCTGCACTAAATACAGTAAGTGTTGAAAATGACAGTGTATGAAGCTGGTTTACAGTGTGCTGTATATAATGTAGCATTTGAGCCCTGCAGTGGAAAGTAGGTTATTGTCTCAAATTGCCTGGAGCAGCAGAGCGAGAGCAACATGCCTGCTGTCTACTGTAATATCACCATGCTGTCTGTGAGACTTCCATGTCCAGCCTGCCACTTCACACACTGAACAAGAACAGCTCTACCCTACCACTGTATACTGTTGCATATGGTCCTTAAGATAGAAGAAATGTTTTAGTTTTCTTAAGACATTATTATTATTAAATCAAGTTAATCTAGTCTCCTTTGTGCTGTAAAATAAAATAAGTACTCTCGTGTAAAATACCTACTCAAATACTCATCTCGCAGTTTCTCTCTGAACATGAATCCTTGAAGCTGTTGCCGACCCTCGGAGTCGTGCTGACCTTCACAATCTGTACTTCTGACTGCTCGGTGTGTTATTGATTTACAATTTTCCCTTTTCACGGGGCACCCTGCTGATTTCTCAAATGTAAATGGTCAGCTTTACCATAGACAGTGTACAGCAGCAGTGCGGCCCTGCTGGCAGGTGCCAGACACATTATCCATGATATAGACTGTGTGGGCTGAGGGGTAGTGGTGGCGGCTGGATACTGAATAGCTGGACAGGAGCACTGTGTAGGTGGCAGCAATGGTTGTGTACTTGATGTGCAGAGCTTGTCAGTGTTTGTGACTTGCGTTTTTGTGCGCCTTACTCGTGTGTGCGCTCCATATACAGGCAGTGAGTGGCATTCTTTTTTTGTTCCCCGCTAATAGCATCCTTAGCAGGTCTGTTACGATGGAAACCATGTTGCCAGGGAAACGCAGCCTGTCTATGTGGAGCCAAAGTGTTTCACAGCAACATCTCCTTGCCCCCTCTATCTGTGTTTGTATGCATGTGCAGTGTATGGTGGTCCACTGTCCCATTTGTGCATTCCACACTTGCCTAAACCTGACAGGACAGCAGCAAGAACATGTAGAGTGAGAGGCGATCGGAGAACAGGAAGCCACGCAGTGCCGCACAGTGAATTGAAGTGTGGGAGTTGAATATTTAGTGGTAAAAAGTGAGTGCAAAGAGATGGTGGGTGGAGGGATGGATATACGGATGTGTCAGAAGCACCGCGACAGGAACCAGCAGTGGATTTAAGTGCACAGAGCACTGTGCCAGAGTGCTGTGTAGAATGTCAGAGTTATATGTTCAGACTCACCCTGTCAACCAAATATTACATAACTAACACATTTGCATGGACTATAAAAGCATACAAACATATGTGTAGACACTATCCAACTGGTCCTAGGAGGTCTTCCAATAATTTACTCTAGCAGCTTTTTCAGACAAAATGTAGTTTACGGTCATACCTGACAGTTTTGACTCCATCTTCTTTAGAATTATCACGTGACATTACTGTGCGCACGTTTGATAATGCCACCTGGTATTAAGAAAGCAAAACGAAGGGACCTTTTTACTCTCACACACCTAGGATATTGTTCTGAAAAAGTTGAACTGCAGATGCCACTGTCTTCTTGCTTCCACCGGTTGGAAGAAAGCGTCAAAATCTGTGTAACAAGTTCCTGTGCTGTGTTGGCATATTAACTATATGCTTGAAGGTATGTTAAAGAGTCTATGTTATTCCTGGCTGAATCCCTGCAAAATGTGAAATTATTCTGCAGACAGTACAGTAAATTAATGCTTACATAATAAATAGAATGCAGTTAAACAGGTACTTTTGTTCATGCTAAAAACACAGGAAAAAATAGGAAAAATTGGGTGAGAAAAGAAAAAGAAGAGAAAGGGAGAAAGCGTCGTAAAGATTGATTATATTCTGCTAAGTGCTTTCGGCATTATTGGAACAGCACTGTCCTCCCAAAGCAGGCAATTTGAATTAACATTGCAAGGAGAGTGATTGAGAGGAAAGAGCTGGAGCAGCAGTGCGGAGATAGCGGGAAAGAGGGTAGGTGGGAAGGAGAACAGCAGGACAAGGGGACGAAGGGGGCTGAGCAACTGCAACCAGACAGAGGAGAGAGAAAGGAGGAGGGATAAAGGAGGAAAGAGAAAGGAGGAGAGAGAAAGAGCTTGACTCCAATGGAAGACCATGAGATGGAGGGAATAAGTGGGTTCACATATTAGGACAGTGTAAGACAAAAGGGAAAATGTGACTTGTTAGATAACAGTTGGATTGTTTTTATAGACCAGTGATAGGGAAATATTGGGTCACCAATAGATGTCATTCAAGAGCAGGAGTAATGATTTGGTCAGACTCAAGTCATTTGTACTTCTCATTACCTGGTGAGCAGAAAATCTTGAAGATACACTATTTTGTCATTAACTCTAAGTTTTGGGGGAAACTTGTCATGGTGGATGAGTTCTGTGCACCCCCACAGGGTCCATCTCCACGTGGCTAATGGTTGCTGGAGGATATTTATGGGCATGGCCTGTACCCTATTTTTCCGTACATTTGAGGAATATATATTTTTCCACAATACAAATATATTTTAAAAGCAGCTCTTGAGAGAGAATCAAGAAGAATCAAGAAGAGAGAATCAGGAAGTGTGCTGAACATTGTTAGCTTCAAAAACTGTGTCTGGTCTCTGAAAGTTGTGAAAAGCTATTAACTCTGTGAATGCATAGGGTAAGTGAGGAATATCTTTGGACCTCTGCAAATTGCTTAAAACGAGCTAGTATTGTTTTTCACATTTTTAAGACTTTTAAGCTCAGATCATTTGAATTAAATTAAACCCCTCATGTAAATTTAACCATCATCCCTCAGCAACCCATTTATCTCCCACTATCTACTGACAGGTCTTTTAATTGTTGTCACTGTGCCATTTATTGTGGCCTCCCAATTGGAAAGGAGTGACCTCTGGCCTATTGACTGTGCAGCACAAACAAATAAAGCAAACATTAAGTCACGTTTCCCAGTCCGTGCTGAGCGCATTACAGTGAAGAGGATGAGGCTTGATGGAAATGAAATGTCAATGATGGAGCACCTGCCTCTTTAGCCTAATGAGGGCAAGCTCAGCTGATCCTTCATATCGCTCAAAGATAAGACCAGAGCGCAGCAGGAAGAACCTTTTCAGATTTGGTGATAAAACCATTTACCCTTTTCCCACTTCATTTAGTTTTGAGCAATATAATAGTTTTTTTTATGTCACGTCACATGTCCATTTCCTACTGCGTAACTCTAGTCCATTTTGCCTCAGCTGTTTACTTTCACCTTGGCAAAGCTTTTTTGGTAAGTGCACCTGAACCGTGGTCACAGATGCGTTAGCCTTTCCGAAGCTCATTGAGTTAGCATTCAGCTCTATGAAAGCACCGACAAACATCTTTTATCAAACACCACTGAAAGCGCAACAGGACTAAGTAGAACTGCATTTAATTTTAGTCTTGTCATTCCATTTCTGTTTACACAGAACCATTTCTTCATGCATTATAAAAAGTCTTTATGGTATTTGTTACTGGCTGGCTCAAGTGAGACAATGTGATCATAGTGCCACAAAGCCTATTGGAATGATAATACAAATCTTCTTCTTTTTTCCTGCTTTTGCTCAGTGAATAAAAGCAAAATTATGACCTCATACTGCTGAAAACTAAATTACTGAAAAATACCGGCTCTACAGCGGCTCTACAGCTATAGATTGTTGTGTATAATCCACTGATTATTGTTTCAGCTAACCAAGTAATGTAAAAGAAAAGAGAGCATTTTACTTTGATTAAAACGTCCATTATTTTGTGATTATGTGACAAAATTCAAACAAGTTGCTTGTAATAAGAGTATGTCCCATTTCACACTGTACACAACATGTCAGTGTATCTGTCATTTACTTGTTTTTCATTATATTATAATTCAGTTATGATAAGTGTGATATATTGCCATAGAAAGCACTGCAATATGATTGATTAGTTTGTGAAACGTGTGAATGAAACAAAACACAACTCTAGGTATGTTTTTGATGAAGAAACAATATTAATATAGATCAGAAAATAGGGTAATATTTGTCACTTTGCATGACTGGCACAATAACTAAAGCATTATAATCCCTAAATCCTTTTTTAAATTAATCATGTATTAATCATAATTTCTATAACTATAAATAATTATAGAAAAAAACATGAATTGCTATAACAATGATTATAGCAGCCTATGTGTGGCCTTTATTGTTTCATTACCATTTAAGCTCACAACAGCTCATAAAGCAGTGGGTGACCCTGTTCTTATACTGTAGGACATTGGCGAATGGACTGGTTTGGGTGCAGTCTAATTCCATCTTCCATGTCACCCCATTCACTCACTGGACAGGGGCCAGGCCTATCTGCTCAATAAATATAGCATCACCCCGGCTCCCCTCTGCTGGTGGTGCAGTCCATTGTTGCTGCCCGCTCCATACCCTCAGTGTGGTAAGTCATTACACAAAGCACACACAGCGCCACTGCAGCCCATTACCTACTGCAGGGTTTGTACAGGCCTTGTAATCATTGTGCTCTGCTCTTAGTTTCCCATTTGTGTTCCTGTAGGCGCTGCACAAATGAACAGTTCACATTTGTCTCAGCTCCGATATACTTACATGTGTTATCAGCAACTGAGCTCAGCTCTTTCCTCACTGTTGTTGGCCTTTGCTTATGTGATTTTTATGTCTAATTTCTTCTGTGGTAGACAACTACGCTGCCATCCATGTATTAGAACTGTTGCTGGAGATATTTCTGCAGGGGTAGTTGCAATACTAATATTGTGTTGCGCTGGATACTACCACCGTGCAATGAATATAATTAATAAAAAAAATGACATAAATATAATGAGTGCACTGACTCTGATGTGTGTGTGTGTTATATCATGCATATGCATATATGTAAAATCCCTCAGTCGTCCTGGTAGAATCCAATTTTTCAACTGGACAAAAGTTTATTTTACCAAATAAAGAAAAAGACAAATTAAATTTCACCTTTCTCCTTTTTAATTGCTTTTTAGTCATATTACTTATTACTCATATATACTTATATTTTCAGGCTGACAAATGGGGCAGATTTTTTTGTATTTTCCCCAAATGTCATTCAAATTTACTACAAACTCACCCATATATTTACCTAGCTTTACATATATTCTTTAGGCAGCAGGTTGGCCAAAATTAAATATCTGCTTGTGCTCGAGATTTAAAACCACTAGAAGTTTCTAGTCCTTTTGCTGGTGTTCAAGATCCAAATATCTCATATATATCATATAACTCTTTGCTTTTTGTTTGAATCACCCTTTTACTAAGGAAACATCATTGGACAACTATAATAAGATTTAGGATGTGTGCTTTCATCTGGCAAATAAAAAAAATATCTGTAAAGTCTAAGTCTATTTGTCAAGTCATCTTAGCTCTATTGCAATAATTGCAATAAAATGTATAAACATTAGAAGCATTTATGTGTGGAAGCTATGCTCAAGTAAAATTGAATCTATATAGAAAGCATTTATAATATTTTACTTATTTATATAAAATGAGATGGTGGTAGAGAATGTCCACATATGAACTCCTGGCTCTGCTTGCGTTGCCTGCAGCTTTAGAGCCAGTACCTGTCAGCTAGTCTTTCCTAAAGCTCGTCTCCGGTTTTTGGTTGGATCATGTGTGTTGTGAGTCAGAGGTGTCAGTTCCAAAATCCATCTTTGCCGTATGTTGTGAGACACAGAGCGGCTGCATGCACTGCCTGCCAAAGGCCTCTTTCTCTGGCACAGCTGGTGTATTGAAGAACTTGGATGTACACAGGTGCATGTCATGTGTGCTTGTAGGCTACAGCTCTCATCTGCGTTGCGGTGCATGCTGCAGCAGAAGCTTGTGCATCCATCCGTCCCTGTGTGCCGCCTCACCAGGAGGAGCACCTCCACTGTGGGGCATCATTGGCTGCTGCAACCAACTGTCAGCCAGAGACCAGGGAGAGGGAGGGGAGGCGAAGAGGTGTGAAATCACAAACAGGGCTTAGAGCAATATGGAGAGCCATACATCAGAGGTGTTTATGCATATGAAATCACACATGAAAGGTTAATCGCTCTGTGAAAGGTTTATGCTGATGTTCACCCTATTGTCAGTGACCCGAAAAAGCACCCTCTAATCTTAACCAATTAGCACTTATTAAAGGTTTTGAGGCAATGCCCTAGAGTACTTACTTACATACAGGTTTCATACATATACAGTCCCTGACAAAAGTCT
>KN488360.1:0-13082 GCA_000787155.1 Scartelaos histophorus | reverse complement strand
AATATAATTATGTGTATAAGCATGGCATTTAAGAGAATCCTGATTATTATGTGTCTTTTGTCTATGGGTTAACCTTTACAGCGCTCCTGAAATCGACCTGATGTGGATCAAGACACATCCAATTATGTTCCTCTCTAAAATCTCTGGTGAGCTGAGAGTGCAGGTGCAGCAAAGGTCACAGAACAGCCGGTATAATAGCCACTATCATAGTTGTTCAAATAGACACAACTGTCTTATTGTTGTTTTTAATGAGTATTTGCAGTAACATTTGGATGGGCATCTGGGAGTGGTTAAAGGTAGTGTGTGTAAGTATGTTTCTTTAATTTCTTCTCAGACATTTTTTTCCAAGTCTACGAGACTCTATTTAGTTAGTGATAACAATAGTAATGTTTATTTTTTCATAAAAGCTTTTGGCATAATGTTTACCTTTCCTTTTTGGAAACTTTGGTTCAAGCTGATTGTCCATTCACAATGAGCTCCTCCCTCCGCACCAGGTTATCTTATGACTAAAGACAGTTTGCAATGAGCCTCTCCTCACTTATAAGTATGTCCTCACTTCTCAGTTATGAGAACTTAGATACAGTTATGATTTTATTGTCAATTTGAGCATAACTTACACTTTGTGAACTACTAATTCTTTTGAAGATAGATGTCTTTTTAAGTACATGACTGGTTTGTGAGCTCTGACCACTTCATCCTCATGGCTTTTTGACATGTGGTAATCAGAGTTATGCTGAAAAGTAGAGTTTTGGGAATAGCAGTGGAGCAGAGGTGCTTTGAGCTCTCATCTGCATCCTCCAGAGGTTTTATGGCCTGGAGCCCTAATGGACTGCATGCGTGTATGTGCGGCTGGGTCATATGAAGGACAAAGGCTAATCCATGTGCATTAGATTTAAACCTGATAGACTGTGTCAAAATGCCTGCTGTGAGTTTGCCAGCAGGATGTAAGCAGTGTTCTCTGTCAGAGAAACAATTGAACTCAGTGGACAGCCGCCTGACGCACAACGCAACAGCAGAAAAACTAATGCAATGTGAAAATACACAGTCCATTCCTAGTGGGTCACTCTTGTTTTCTACATTTCTTGGCTTCCTTTCCTGAACTGAAATAAGAGAAATAAGACTTAACAAGATCTGAACATGTGTAAAACACCAATATTTTAAGACTTGGCTGAAATATTCCACTTTATTGTCTGTGACAGACCCAAGAGTAAAACCAGATATTTAAAACATTTATACCTTGAAATTTTACCTCGAAATAATGTGCAATAAGGCACACTGCTGATCAGCACTGGCTTTCTGACTAAAGACTAAAGCAGTTTTTTGTTAACTGCATCCATGTCACTCACACAGAAACATCACATCAATACCCAGTGATTCCCTCAGAATGTACCTTTGTCATAGGAGAGGTCAAAAAGTATCTCTGCTATGGAATGTGATCCACCATTCACAGACATTGATTATTCCTGGTGACACAAGCCACTCTAACTGATTCTGAATACTTAAAAACTGCAACACTACGGAGAGCAGAGGATATTGGATTTATTCTGAGGACCTCTCCATTGCCATTGAATGGGACATCTGGCACCATAGGCTCTCAGAGCAGGGCTGAAGAGTCTGCCTCTGTGTCATTCTCCCATATAGTGCAGCTGGGTGACATTTGTTTAGTGTTGGAAAAGAAAGGGCAAAGCTGCCAGTACAAACTGACCTATGAAACTTACACACGTGTTTCACATTACTTCAAAATGTCACATACTTTTTACCTGTTATTGTTACAGTCAATGAATTGCTGGATTCACTATATGGGTTTTGTTTCAGTTTATTTGTGGTGATATTGTTAAAGGTGCCCTGTGCAACTTTTCTGCTGCACGGTTTACCAGCTGCTTGTCTCCATGAAGATGTTATAGCTTTGTCTAAAATGTTCCACAGCATAGATTAAATTTATCTAACCTATCTATCTTAATGGAGACAACTGTAGGCTGTATTACAGGTCAGATCTGAGGACAGGCAAGGCTGTTTGTAAAGAGATTTTGTAGTAGTAGTAGTAGTAGTAGTAGTAGTAGTAGTAGTAGTAGTAGTAGTAGTAGTAGTAGTTCTCTGCATTTCCCCCATCCTTTCAGGAGCAGTGGGCAGCACATGGGACACCGTGGGACCCATCTCCATGATCTTGTTGCTAGACTTGGTCAGGACCTTAGCTGGAGGATTTTACCTGTAGTGCATATTTTTGGGTTGATGGGGGAAACTCACCCAGACACGGGGAGAACAAGCAAACTCCACACAGAAAGGACCAGGCCACCCGAGGATCAAACTTGAAACCTTGTTGCTGTGAGGTGTGAGTCCTGTGAGAGCCACTCAGCCAGTGTGCCGCTAATTATTGTATTGTATGCAATAAAAACACTCATAATGAATAAATGTTAGATGTGTTTATTGTGATATCATGGAACATTCCAGGGAAATCAGTAGCATAACAAAGGCAAGCAGGTGCCGAACCCTCCACCCGAAAAGTTACACAGTGCACCTTATACATTTTCCCCTCACGTCATGTGTGGTATATGTGGAGCACTGTTGGAATTCAGGAAAGATTTAAGTCGGCAGTGCCAAAAATGATTTAACTGTGGTATTTAAATCATCACATACATATTTTACATTTTACGTATTCTTCACTGAAAACTACAACTTTAACTTTAATAGTTCCTGTTCTAAATTGCTGGACCCAGTGACATTTCACTGTAACATGCAGCTGATTTTTTTTACGAGTATCATTCACGAGTATCAGTTAATCTCTTTCTTCCCTTGTTCTTTCTTTTTTAAATAATTATGCAGCATTTTAAAATGTTTGTGTATTAACCAGAGTCAAAATAGTTTGTATACAAGGCTGTGTGCAAGGATCTCTGGTAGTTGTTTTTTTGTTTTGTTTTGTTTTTTTGTTTCTGAGCACTTAGCCTCAAATGTAAGACAATACAGAGTTGCTCAACTACAACCTGAAGTAAGCTGATAATGAAAAGGAAAACCATAATGATTTAAAGCTAATAAAAGTAATGTTGCACTTTAAAGTATTCTCTATTCCTTCCTCCTGCATACAGCAGTGCAAACTCATACAGGGTTTGTAGGTACAAGCAGCACTTTGGACACACAACATTTGCTCCTGTAAGTGATACTGTCTTCACATGCAAGCAAAGGGCTTTGCAGTGATTGAGTCAAAGCAATGTCTCAGCTGTACATGTCTAGTCATCAAATATTCAGCATGCCATAGTATGTGCACACAGAGCGCTGCAATAGAAAGAGTAGAAAGAGTTAGCTCAAATGACAACACACAGGACCAATGTGCCACAGTGCACACATCAGTCGTGACTATGTCGAGTTTGTCAGTGAATTTCAGCCTTCAAGAGTGATACTGTCTTTGAAATTCTACGAGTTAGCTGAGGCTAGAGAACTATATGCTAAAAATGTGAGAGAGAGGAGCGGCTCACCAGGATGCCATTCCAAAATATCACGCTTGATATCAATCACAGCTTGTGATAGAAGTTTGATCTTTGTCTCGATCAGAAGTCTTTTGTTGCAGATGACCAACATCACACATTGAACATTTTGAGGTGCAGTTAAAAAAAATTGTAAAGAACTAGACATGATTTTAGGTAAAAGGTTAACTATAATCATGTTATAAACAAGTGAAATGAGTAGTCTAACCTGCCATATGCACCTTAAACAATTAGCCTGACTGTCACAGAACCATTAATGTCTAATTGCTGCTATGGTCCCTCATTAGTCCTGTACAGACCACACTAAAGGCCTATGTCCCGAGAGAAAAGCGCTTCATTTAATACAATTTAGACCTTGCACGCCACTCTACACCTCACTCTGCCTGTTTTGTGCTGTCATCTGTTGTCATGGTAATTATCATTGTGTGGCAGTGGAGTTTTGTGGCCTTGGCTCCGGCTCGTCAGTGTTGGCTGTTTAAACACAAACACAGGCACAAACAGCTGTGGATGTGCTAATGAGAAACAACACAGTAATCTTTGAGAGCAGCTGGGCTGGACAATGAAAAAGTAACCAGCATCAATCATTCTATCAAGCTCAATGATGTGGTCGCCCCATAGACCTCACTATTCTAGCTCTTATCTCAAAATGGTGGCAGCAATTTATCTCATCAACAAGTACATTTTGTCCAAGGAATCTTCTCTAATAAGACCAAATCCCATGGTTTTGTCATGGAGCTGATTGACCTGTGATCCTAGAAAACGTGCAGTACTATCATAGTCAATATGTACTCCATCATCAATAAGAGTAAAATTAAATTAAAAGTCCTATGTTTGACTATAGGTACAGATACTACAGGTACTTGGTACGCCATAGTTTACACTCTAGGGAACCAATCTTTTTAACAGGAATGGGTAACATCAGAATGGGTTGTGTAATGTGATGTTTTCATACCCATATCAGAAAAAAAAAAACTTCTAAAATAGTAGAGCAATGAAATTAATTAGGTGGCTGCATGTTTACACAAATGTCACAAAAATATATTATATTTTAACATTTTTTATTATTATTTTTATGAATTGGAGCTTAACAGCAACTTTAATTTATATTTTCCATCAATGCTGAAATATTGATACTGACATCGGCAGTATTGGTTATGAAGCACAAGTGAAATAGAATAATAGTACTGAATAAAAAATAAAAAAATCAGCGTCAACTATCGCAACTTTTGTTTTTAATTTGCTTTCTTGTGAAATTGAGTGGTGAAGATGCTTTGTTTCTTTCACGGTTTTCTTTATACTTCTAAATACATCCGCTTATTGTAATGTATTGCTAATTCTCATTAATCTAGTGGGTCTCTGGTTGGGTGCAGACTGTTCTAGAAAGGTGTGGCTGGATCGTAACAAGTGGTTTTCAGTTACGCGTTAATTTCACACGCAGATCATCAGCAACTGGCCGTCTCTCACGGTCCTCTGTCAGCACCCTGCGCTCTCCGATCCTATCAGCTGGATACTCGGAGTGCTCTGGCCAGCCAATGTGTGAATAAGTCTGTATCAGGTTAAGAGGCAGTTGCTCGGAAATTATGTAATGACATATTTGTTTGAAAGTTCTTCATTTGACCCCCCCGCCCCTCTTCCCGACGTGCAGGGGTGCTAATCCAAAAACGTTAGAAATAGTCATACTGTTGTCATGTTAGCCTACACAAACGTACATAGCGATAATGAGGTATGAGTGCTTTTAGGTTGTCCATCTGTCTGCTTGTGCCTCTCATTCCTCTATGCAAAATCTTGAGAATGTGTTTGGGAATTGGCTCCAGTGCAGTAAAAATAGTGTTAAAAAGGAACAAGATACTTAAGTCATTTACTCTAGTATGTGTATCAGCTAACACGCGTTCTTCATGTAACTAGTCGGCCCATATCATGCTCCTGTCTGATCTGTGTTATAATGTTAGTGGGAGGTGTGTTTCCTTTCATCCAAACATGCTTAACCCACAAATCATGCATATTTAGGCAGGCTTCTTTTCTCAGAACAGAGAGCACCCTGTTCCACCTTGTGATGTCATGCGGTAATACAGGAAGTGCTCCACTGTGTTTTTAAACTCACATTTGGATCATTTCACCCTAGAATTGTTTATCTCAACTGAACAAAAGGTAAAAGGGGCTGTTAACTTGAAAACTATCGCTTCATGACATTACAAGATGGAGCAGAACATTTTGAGCTTTGGAGATGTAGACAGACTAATAATAAAGGGTTACTCAATGTGTCAATGATACACAACTTAAAGTATGTTTTGACAGAATTCTAATATGTTCTAATATTCTTAAGACTCAAAAGAGTATTTTTTGTGTAATATAGGACTTTTAATGTTATTAAATGGTGGTGTTTTATGTGTAGCAGTGGTAGTAGTTAGTATTGTCATGAGCAGGACTTTTATGAGACATTTATCAAGAAGTACCTCCTCCGCCTCTGTCAGTAAGTTCTTATGATTGTATATACATGTGGGAAGAGTGATGACAGCAGAGCCTGATACACAAACACGCATCCATGAAACAGTTTAAGCAGTGGGCCTGCGGGAATAAACTCTATTACTGTTAGAGCCAGTCACCTGTTGCTGTGAGGGCCGGTGTATCTTTTCAGTGGCCACTTGCTGCTTGTTGTCTCATGTCAGAGTGAGTCAGGCTGACTGGGTTTGATTAGACTGGGAGAAACAGCTGTCTTAAGCAGTCTCTGTGTAATTGTGATCCTTCTGATCAGGCGCTCTGTAAACTGCTCATAGTAAACCAAGCCTACGCTCTCACATGCCGGCCCACTCTGTGAGCTACTCACTCCCAGACTCTTGGGTCTATGCCTGGATAGATTTTGTTATAAAGTTTAAATGTATTTTAAAGGCAACTCATGAAGTGCTGGCAAGTTTCACACTCAATGCAGCAAATTGTCACGATCCCACTGAGGTTTATCAAGGTGTTGGTGGATATGCCTGGATGAACCCACAGTGAATACTCACCCATAGACACACATAGCACACATAAAGCTCTTGTTGTGAGGCATAAGTGCCATGCTAACTAGGAACAGAGTAGGAGTTGTACAGATAAGATAAGATATATTAGAATAATAGTTGCAACATCTGATGCTGTTCTTCTAACAGGAAACTACTCACAATATCTGAGTTATATATTATAGTGATGTTAGTCCCACATTACTAAATTCTGTCAGAATCTAAATGTTTCCAATGTATCCAGTCCTTTTTTATGTTTTTTTGTCCATTTAATCAACTCATCCACTGTGACATTTTCAGAGTAACAGGCCACTTCCCACATGTTCTGTTCTGCTGCACTGCTGCCATAACATGAAGATCTCATCTACCACATATGTCCGCGCTTCATGTAGACTCAGCGTAAGCTTCAGTCAGTGCAGCTTCACATCAGGAAGCTCCAGTTTGAGACGTTTTGCCTCAATCCTTCACATGAACACATGTATTTTTTTATTTAAAAAGGGACAATGTACATTGATAAACACCAGTAAAAGATAAAATACAAGTGTAAATGTACAGAAGTTAGTGTACAGCTAATTTACATTCATAGTCCCTTGACATTTAGGACAGGACAAGACAAACACAACAGTTACATTCACAGAGGGTCAAAAGTGCATATGTGATTAAAGTGCAGCGATTCTAAAGTGCTTTAGTTTTCAAATAAGTTAATTTAGTTTCAAACCAGTTCATATCTACGTGTTGGTCGTCTCCTGCCGCTCAGACGTGACCAAGACACTGGAGTTTAAGAGTGTCCTCGGGTCCAAAAACATACATACATATTTACATATTTACATGGCAGAGAGGACTGACTGTGGTACGTCTATAAGGGACCTCACAATCACCTCTAGTGTCGCTCTGGTGTTCCTGCCAGTGGGAGGTTTTTGTTTAATGAATTCTTGTCGTGGTAGTGGTGCAAGTCCATGGAGGGTTTTGTATATTGTCCACGCAAACTTAAAGTGACTGAAATGTTCAAACCTCAGTAAATTATAGGCTTCCAGAATTTGACAATGGTGATATGAAAAGTTTTTTTGGGCCAAAATTTTAAGTCCTCTTTCACACAATGATTCCATCTGCTTGAGTGTGGTATCGCTGGTAAGGGTCCAATTAGTGAAGCAGTATCCGATGTGTGAAAAGATCAGAGCGAGCAGAAACATTCTTGCTGCCTTTAATGTCAATAACTGATATGTCTGAAGTTGTGGAGGCTGAATTTGATTGTTTTGGAGATTTTTTTTACCTGCTTTTTGAAAGTGAGGGAGGAGTCGAGAACAACACCGAGGTACTTGAATTCTTGAACCAACTCGAGCTCCTCTCCCCTCAAAAACACATTTGAACTTGTAATCTGCTTAGGAGCTTGTTTTGAGAACATCATACAGTTTTTGTGAGCCAGTGTTGGGCTTGAGTCATTGCAGATGTATGAATGTGACTGGCTTCTTGTATGTTTTTTGCAGGTGTGAATGTTATGGTAGCATTGTCGTACATTTGTATATGAATGTTTCTGCATGCATCAGGAAGAGCATTTATGTACAGGGAGAACAAAACCGGTCCTAGTATGGATCCTTGCAGGACCCCTACAGGGCACTGCTTTATTTGAGAAATTAAAGTGTTTGGCTAAAAGAATCTTGTGGTCAGCGGTGTCAAATACCTCTTTTTTGTTTTTGTCAATGTCAAGTTTTATTCTTGTGTGGCCACGTATGTTGTTGGAGCAATAATTGTCCAGCAGCATTGGCTTTTTGTTGTAATGACGCCTGCAGTGATGTACCAGAAAGGAGTGAAGGGAAATCAGCTCTGCATTTTTCAACCAGAAGCCAGCAGCTTTTATCAACTCACTTTAGATAAATACTGTCGAAATGTCTGAAGTTTCAAATAAATATCCACATATCACATATCACATATCCACATAATCATGTTTAAAGGTTCTGAATCGTGAGTAAATTAAAAGAGTAGGCTATACAAATCATTTTTAATGTACTTTATAAACAAGTTGACTTAATTTGCAGATGGGGCACAAATGGGAGGAATAGTAGCACGAAAATAATGGGAAAAGTGGTTTTAGCAGTAGCCAGTGTGTTAATTTCCTATAAAGCATGTGATCTAAAGTTGCTTTTGGTCTAGAAGACATTTGCACTCAGCACAGGCCTGAACAGGCTGCATAATTCATGTGTCAGTGTTGAGCTAAATCCTCTCCCTGCTGTACACTGGTGCTGTGCCCATGTTTAGTCCTAAAACACTGCAGGCATCATGTGAATCAGACTAGCTGCTTCAAAAGACTCTCTGTCTTTTTGCCTGTTATGAACAAGATATTTATTTTTGATATGTTTAATCATGTAAGAATAATCATCACTCATGACTCTTAAAAGTTAATGTGTGGTAAAATGTCTGGACAGTTAGTGTAGGGAGATTTAAAATCAATACTGCACATTTTAATATTTAATTATTTTGTGCGGAACTCATATTTTTATACAATATATCGAAGTTACTATTAATTACCATGTAGATCTGTGAAGCCAGGCCTAAAATAGTCCCCTCAGTGCCTCTCGTGGCCTTGCCCCTGGAGCCTGCAGGAGGGGCTGTGTTTGGACAGGTTTTGCTGTGGTCAGTGAGTGTTACATCAGGAGCTCTGCCACTCTGAATAAAGGCCACTCAAGTTTGCACAACTACAGAGGGCTGAGGTCACGCAGGGGTCAGCACACAAATGAACGAACTGCTGTATCTGCATCAATGACATAATGATTCTCTTATGTTAGAAAACTCTGTTTTCTTATACCATTCTTCATACCTATTATATTAATAATTACATGGATTTCAAAGTGATTGTGCAGTAATATCAATATAAGTTACAATGTAACTGACATATACTGATTGATACAATATTATGTCCTTTGAGGTTGTGCATTGTTTGAACAGTATGACAGTCTATCACTTCACTCCTAAAATGCAACTATTTGGAAACATATCTATATCAGTTGTAAGTTAGTGCCAGTTTTCCTTGTTGTTTTAGAATCACCTGTTTGAAACACTCCACAGTGGCCTTCAGGGAGAAACACAGTCTATGATGTCTTCTGTGCACTATGTCTGCTGTGGTGTGTGCCATCATTGTCCACTATGAGCACATGAGAGGAGTTGGCATCTAGTTTGGGAAATGTTCTGACTAAGGAACAGCTGCGGGTCAAATTGATCCAAAAGACTGAGCAGCCAAGTCAGACCCAGAGCTTCATGACTTTACATATGAAGTGGATAAAGATATAGTCTATACATTATCCAAATTATAATTTTTTAACATCCTATATTGCACAAAACTGACTCTTGTGAGCATGTTAAATACTGTTTTTACCTCATCAAAAACATACCTGAAATTGTATTTTGTTTTATTCTCATATGTTTCAGTAATCCTTTATTGATAGTCTGTCTACATCATAGACTTTATAAAAAAGCTGACTAAGCGAATGTGACGTCACCCATAGCATTCAGACCCACTCAAATGTGGCTTGTGATGCTAACGGTTACAGGAGGGAATCTGGAGCCAGGGTTTTCTTGATGAAAAAATAGTGAGAAAAAAAATCTGGATCATGTAAAGTGAGTTAATACAAACGTTTTAAGACCAAAATAACAAGATTGACTGTCGCAGTTACAGAGAGAGAGAGAGAGAGAGAGAGAGAGACGACAAGATCCTAGTGTAAGTCAATTGGAGTCAACATCTCCAAAGCTCAAAATGCTCTGTTTCACCTTGTGATGTCATGTAGTGGTAGTTTTACCTTTTGTTCAGTACATACTAGCCATTCCAGAGCTGACATACTCCATATGATTCTGATAAGGGTGTATGGAGTTTAAAAAACACATTGGCACACTTGCATTACCATATGGCAACTCAAGAGGTGTTTTCATTTTGAGAGAACTCTCTCTCTCCTGAACATGCAGGGTGTGTGTGTTAAACATGTGTGAATGCACCAAAACACAACTCCAGGTATGTTTTTGATATTATAACATAGGTCTGAAAATAGTGCAATATGGGCCTTTTAACCTTCATATGCCTAATGCTACTTTCAGGAATCCCACTGCACAAATCCTTCCTGTGATGTACCATGTCATGCCATCATTTAGTTTGAAAAGTGGAAAGAGAAAAATCTACACTTTTTGGTACTTTTTCTGTTTTTAAAATCCCACTATTACATAATTGGACTGCTGTGAACTTCTGAATAAAATATGAGTAAGTGCTGGTGCATGTTTAGGATGCTTTTATTTCTAGTTGAATACCTTATTTGTAATTTCTTATTAAATAACAGATACGTAAACATAACTTCATATTTTGTTTTTCACAACAAAGTTCTAGTGGTAGCATTACAAAGTTTTGCCTTTTAGAACAACCCTACAATATAGAACATGATATCTGACTTCACTTTTTGGTCTAAAGTAGCAGATTTGGTTTATAAGTGCTTGTCCCTATTCTTATAGTGTGTAGATCTGGTGCTTGCTGAGGTCTCATGACTCATTCAAGTGTTAAATGCTTTCCATGGGCACCACAGCGTGAATAGACGAGACGGTGGGCCCGTGCAGACACATGAATCAGGTGTTCATTGTGAGCCAGCTGAGGTGTTGAGGGCTGTGCTCCCAGCGTCTGACCTCATATTCACTACCGACCTCCGCATGCAGCCAAGCACAATGAACTGGACAGTCACTGCACAGCCCGAAGCAAAACTAGGCCTGAGTGTGTTTAAAATACGGTCATTTACAACTAAAAACCGTAACGCTCGACTAATCATTATATTTATATTTTAAGTGTATATGACAACAGCCGAGAGGTGAAATATATATGAAATAAATATAATCTCCCCTGCAGCCACCTGTGAGTGCAATTTGGGTCAAATACAGTTTTGAAAGCTTTTGACACGCCCCCGTTTTAGTCAACTAATTGCAGCAGGACTTGTCTTTAGTTGACTAAGAATTTCATTAGTCGACAATAGGCCTCTAGTGTGTATATATGTCCTCTCTTTGATTACTGGACAATCTTCTGACTTCTGACACATCTATTATTAGCTGTAGCATAGTCTCTGTTTTCGCGTTTCATTAGTCTACATTAAGGGAATAGATACTAATATATATTTTAATAGACTATATTAGGGTTGGACAGTCTAAACACAGCAGTTTTTTCCAGGAGGACTCCAAGGCAATCCCAGGCCAGCAGAGAGACAAACTCCCTCTTGTGGGTCCTTGGTCTACTTTCACAAGGAAAAGTAACATGTAATTACAAAAGGGGATTAACCTTTACAAGAGTGTTGTACAAGCTACTACCGTGCTATCAGATTCTTAGCAAAAGTCTCCCCTCTCCCTCTGCAGACCTGAATGATAGATCTGTGATAGGTTAATGATGGTGCAGTCTCCAGGTCTCCGTGCAGAGACGTATACTGGGAGATTACCTGCTGTTATGTAAGCACCAGACGACAGTTCTGCTGCACATAGCCTTTTTCTGTGAGTGCCAAGCGCTTTAAGCCACTACTGCGCCACCGAAGGACAAACTACAGCAAACTTCAAAGTGACTTATATAACGCTGCAATTGAGGCTTTTAAAGGAAAATAAGGTACACATTTGCCTCGCTTTGCTCCAAACATTGCTTAAACGGCAAGATGACGTGATGGACTGAAGTGCAAAGCAGCATTTTACTATAGGTTTGGAGCAAGTGTAGGGATTGTAGTTGGATGAATGTGTTTTGTGAGCTTGTATTATTCATTCTAGGTGGGTTTTTGGGTAGTGCAGCATCCCAGTAAGTAACTAACTGCGGGTAGAGACTGCTTCCTTCACCTAACTTTGAAAAAAATAAAAAATAAAATAGAAAAAAATCAATATGGCATGTCACTTATGGCATGTCTTTGTGAGTGTCTTTAAAGGGTTCATATGATTTTCTTCTCTTTTATGTTATAATGTACAAACATATCTGGAGTTGTGTTTCGTTTCATTCACACAAACCCTGCATGTTTAGCCTGTGTTCTTCTCTCAAACGCCACCTTGAGATGTCATGAGATAATATAAGAAGTGCTCCACGGTGTTTTAAAACTAGAACCATGTGGATAATTTCAACTTGGATTTTTCAATCTCTACTAAAGGGTAAAGTGTTTCCATTATTGTTCCTCAAACTACAACTACATGACAAAGTGGAACAGAGCATTTCGAGCTTTGGAGCTAGGCAGGCTAATAATAAAGGGTTATTCAAACATGCGTGAATGGAACAGTTTTTGATGAGGTAACACCGTTCAAGGTTTTTTAAGGTTTAGGCACATAAACTAAACTTCCTCAAACAGATTACATTTTCCTGCTTACATTGACTAATGATACAGAACTTTGTCCATTACTGTGAGCCAAGTCAGGAAAATGTTTATCTAATTTTCTTTTAAAATGGCAGCGTTACATAATTCACTTTGAAGTTTGATATAGTTTGTCCTTCAGTAGCCTTTTCTGTGGCTTGGCAGTCATGAAAAGGCTATTTTGATGTAATTTATTACTCCTAACATTGCTGTGATTTGTATAGGACAACATATGAACACCTATTGTAAACTGTATTTATATTCTGTTCATATGCTGCACTGTT
>KN488358.1:6546-17240 GCA_000787155.1 Scartelaos histophorus | reverse complement strand
TAATAATAATAACAATAATGACAATAACTTTATTTATAGAGCACTTTTCCTAGCAAAACAAACAAAAGTGAGTAATGTTCACTGTCAAGGTAAATATTAAACCAATTATGTGCTTACAGGTACACATCACTATTATTAAGTTCTGTAACAACTCCCAATTACAAATTCTAAAATGGTTTGCTTAATTTACACCTATGAAAGATGTTTATACAAACACCAGATTAGCATTTGCTAGCTAGCGCCGCTCATTCCCAGAATTGCACATTTCCTGGTCATCTAGTTTGGCAGCTGTGGAGCTGTAATCCCCTCCCCACTCAGAACCAGCACAGACTATTTCAGTCAAATAATCCAATTAAAAAGCTTAGAGTGGGAGTGACAGCCGCACAAGGCCCTTTCCTCTGCTCTTTTTTTTTTCTATGAGCTCATCTGCAGCAGACTCCCAGACTCCTGCAGGAGACATGAATCAGTGGGCTGACCAGTTTATTCTGTGCACACTAGTCATTAGACATTAATACAGAGCACTTTAAAGCGTGCCCTCCTCCCATGTCTGCACGCACCGCCGTCGACTTTTACACCACGGTAATTACACGCGCTTCTCACCTGCAACGCCTGCAGGTGTCTTTATAAATTTTCCGTTGAAGTGTGAAATGACAGCATCGCACTTCTCTGTAGACTCCATTCTGCAAATACATGGAAAACAGTCATTAGAAGTTAAGCATACTGTGAAGAATACATAGGGACAGTTTGTAAAATTTAGCACTTAAAGATGTACTATGTCACTCATCTGGAGGAGGGTCGGCTGCCTGATTGTCTCCATGGAGTAATTATTGCTTTGTCTGTAATGTTCCGCAGTATGACATTAAATATATCAAATTCCATGAAGACAAACAGGTAACAGCACCAAGTTGAGTGGCAGGTCAGATCTGTGGGCAGCTGACTTCACTCACAATATGATTTTTTTTCACTAAAGTTTTAAATACTTGTTTGAATAGTGCTTTTCCGAGTGTTTTTGAGCAGGTTAAACAAACAAAAAAAACACACACACACATGCATATACAAAAAAATAATTGTCCTCATCTGTATCATTAAGTGGGTCAACCACTCTAACATACCTTTTACAATTGCCTTTAAATGAGGTTACCTTGCAAATCCTACACCTCGGCTGGTTCCGTTGGAGTCTCGTAGGATTCTGGTGGATATAACCTGCCCAAAGTGTTTCAGCATGTTCTCCAGCTCCTGCTCGTCCATGGACACGGGCAGGTTGGAGATGTACAGGTTTGTGGGGTCTTGCTCTTGTTGCTGAAAAACAAGTGATACCTCAATAAATCGTACTTCAAACTACATAATTATTTTAGGCAAGCTCAATATTGGAGCTGTACCTTCTCCTGCAAATGGAAACAATAATTCTACATTTCCGATCTGGTCACGGATCATTTCAACTCATTTATTTCCATGTTTTTACAAGATCAGCAGAAACACAAGACAGGCCTCCAGGGAGCGGTCTTCTCCCCATTAATATTCATCAGAGCGCGGCAGCTTCGGAGCCCTATTAGATTACTACAATACAATGCAAAACCCAGTATATCAATACACAGGATTGAAACTGGAAACTAAGTGCACAAGGTGTGTGTTTTGGTTATTATAAGCAGACAGAACAAGTATTACGGTAATATTATAATTTCAGACAGCCACAGACAGCCACTTGTTTCATATTCATTCATGCAAGACCTATTTGAGTCACTGAGGCTCTTACAGCAGCATGTCTAGAGACGGTGGGAGGTTTTGGGAGCACCTCTTGAGAATGAAAGGTTATGAGAATGCCCAATATATGCCAACAGCCTTCTGGAAAAACTATTCTAATAATTTAATTAACAGACTTAGACTAGAAAATAATATTTGTTTTTCTTTTGTTAGTTACTGTTTCTATTTCTGTTTTCATTAATCCTCCTTGATATGTTTAAAATGTGGTGTGAACTACAGCTTGATTTTACCACTTGTTTGTTTCTATGAATATGTCATTGCTCTGACTGGAATGTTCCACAGTGCAACATTAAACAGCTCTATCTTGCATTTATTGAATTGCAGATGATTTTATAGCTCAAAAAAAGGGATTCTGACTGTGAGCAGGGTCGCCTCTGCACAGATCTGACCTGTAACTTCTGCTCTAGTTTGATCTCCATGATGATAGAAAGGTTTCAAACCATACTGGGAAATTCCAGACACAGCGATAACATCTCCATGGAGAAAAGCATTAATAAAGCTGGGCATTTTAGTGAGAAACCATTTAAAAAGCAGCTCTACAAAACAACATTTTTTTTTTGTAAATGCCGGTCACATTTACGAAACTTCATTGAACCTCACATAATTGACAGGAAGAGAACACTGGAAGCCTTTCATTGAGTCTTTGTGTGAGTAAAGTCTGGAGTTCATAAAGGCATTCGACTTCCACAACAATGCGCAGATTAAACTCAGCCAGTCTGCTCTGACCTGCTCTATTTAATTAAAAAAGTCCAAATGGGTGCACGGAGGCATATCAGATTTCCCAGTTTAATATGGGAACTCATTTAGCGCTTTCGTGTTGGGTCGCCATGACAACGCGCACTATTTACTTCCTGTTTTAAGGTCACGTTGCACATGTTTCCGAAATACAACCTTGCCCTCACTCCTACAACGTTTAACTTTCATGCAAAATGTAGGCTAAAACGTCTGCGTAGCTTCAAATTGACAAGTCCAACTAAATATATCAATGTAAGGCAGACACAGGGACTGGTCTCTTGTTCTAAACAGATTGAATGTGGATACCTTCTCTAGTACGTCACTGAGCTGTCAGCGTACTGAAACCCGACCCCGCTCACTCTAAAGCCTGACTGTTGACGCCATTCTGCTCAGCTAAAAGCTCCCTTGGAGTAGTGAGCTCCCGGTATGCCCTACAAGCCGTAAGAAAGAAAGACGTATGATGTGTAAACAAGCCTCGTGGTAGTAAGTTTCAGAGTAAAGTTATAATCAAATCTAGCTTGTTTCTGAACTATAAATCAAGTTATGTGAGCCATGCCAGCAAATGTAAAGAAGCACCACGAGATGGAATAATAACATCCAAAGACAAAAATACATTATATAACTAACTATTATTCAAATAGTATAAAATGTATTGCAAAAAGATTGCACAATATTGCAAAAGTATAAATGTTGCAATAACACAGACACCACGTTCTACTTCTGACAGAAATTTCAATTGTTTTAAGATAAAAATACTAAAAATTAGCCCTGATTTAGGCCAAGTTTGGTCTCTATTCTGTTTTTATTTTCTCAGAGTTTGACTAGCAGATGATGTACTTTTTTCTATTTCTCATTCAAATATTGCAGTTATATGTATATTGTAGTACCTAACCACCATAACGCATATCTGAATATAAATATTTTGCAATATCGTGCTGTTCTAATTACAAGGTCATTAACACTATAGGTAAACTTCACTACTACAGTAAAACCGACACAAATATAAGCACCAGAGCACCCTTTTCTGGACTGCACATTCCTTTTGACATATGACATGACAGAGTCAGTATGTGGGTTACTGTAGATTTTCATTTGGAATTTCATCTGAGGGAAAAAATAAACACTAATCCCAAAAGAAACCAAGGCACGTCCATCTTTTTGTCACCACGAAGCCTTCCATAGACAACCTGGCAACGAGGAAGTGACATACATACCATCCACTGGCACCGAACCACTATGTCTAAAAAAGCAATTCCAGCAGTCTTGTAAACTGAATATATGAGGTCTTAGTAAGTGTTTATAGTTCACCTGAGCGTCTGGGCTGTCTGCAAATGGTGAGAAATGCTGATACGCAGTTCACTGAATGGACCAGATATCGGGATTAGACTGTAATGAATCCTCACCTTTGCCATCTGAGCTTGGACACCGGCCGCCTTGAGGGCAGCCACAGCCTTCTGAGCCGCCGCGGGGCTGTCAAAGTCCACAAAACCATATCCTGGAAGGAACAGTTAAGGCTAGACATACATACCATCCACTGGCACCGAACCACTATGTCTAAAAAAGCAATTCCAGCAGTCTTGTAAACTGAATATATGAGGTCTTAGTAAGTGTTTATAGTTCACCTGAGCGTCTGGGCTGTCTGCAAATGGTGAGAAATGCTGATACGCAGTTCACTGAATGGACCAGATATCGGGATTAGACTGTAATGAATCCTCACCTTTGCCATCTGAGCTTGGACACCGGCCGCCTTGAGGGCAGCCACAGCCTTCTGAGCCGCCGCGGGGCTGTCAAAGTCCACAAAACCATATCCTGGAAGGAACAGTTAAGGCTATATTAATATAGCTAGCGGCATAGGTCAGATGGAGTGTTCGGGGGATTTCAGTTGCACTTTTATTTCATATAGAGATGCATATGGAACTTTGATAGACTAGTTAAAGATTTCATATTTCAGCCTGTCGTCGTATGGTTCTTTTTATTAGCAACTATATTTGAGTAAAAAAAATCGTCTCATGGCAAGGCTTATTTCATATACCAGCCGTGCTACTTCTAAGCTCTGTGGACTGGAAATCAAAGGGTCCCTCACAATTCTATACTATACATGTATACTATATATGTACTGCGCATAATATTCTATGATATAGCACTGTTTAGAAAGAACAAATACATTTTACATCATTATTTCCTTGTTAAACCACTAAATGCACATTCACAAAATACAGTTATTATTATTATTATGTTATATACATTTTTTGTGTTTGAATTGCACCAAAAACTGCTTGTGGCAATATACTGATATAGAATAAACTTTACAGACTAATTACAGAGCATGTGCCCAATAGTTTCCCATTTATTTAAGCAAAAATGGTCTTGCCTTAGTATAGATTTGTTGCAAAAGCAGAAGATTTATTGTTGTCAAAATAGGTCTGATGCATGTAATCTGACCAGGAATTGTCCTTTAACAAGCTATTTGTTTTAGCTTTAGTGTCATAGCAAAACTCAGCTCTGGTCTATAAATGGAGAATAAGTAGCATGTTCAAAATGCATAAGGTAAGAATAACTTTAGACTACTTCAAACCTTTTAAAAGTAATTCTGATTTTCACGTGTTATATAAACTGACTAAAAATACATTACATTTTTGTTCCACAACATTTTTGGCACACCATTTCTTATATGTATAAAACAATTGTATTATCCGCATATATTACAAATTTTGCCTGTAAATATCCAACCCCAGGCTGAGTCTATTTCCCGTCTCCAATAGAGCTGTTCCTGGCGGGTGGTTTCATTACTGTTATCCTATACTTGGTTTGTAAATGCATACGTCGCTGACAAGTAACTAGCTGCAGTAACACACCAATAGACAAAGACTTGGAGCTTATAATAACACGAGCTGTCTGGCTGTTTTGTTTTCTCACTTGCTCAGCTTGACATAGCCACATTTCTGTCCAATGACTAAAGTCTGGATAGATTTTCACACTTTGGATGTTCACCAATTTTGGGCAAGGGCAGTGAAGTTGTCTTTCAATGAGGTGTTGTGAATTGTCTCAGGGGTTTGTTGATCATTTGGGCCAACATAAAACAGAAAAAGTGCACTGAAAAATCCAGCCAAGTTAAGATGACATAATTTGAGTATATAATAGAGAATACTTGACAAGCAAAATGATGTACCAATGGAAGACTTTTTGTGCTTAAAGTATGAAAAAACATCCTACTACTCTTAAAGGTGTAACTTTTTAGTTGGGACTATGCCACCTCCTTGTTTCTATGGATATATTGTTTAATGTCATACTGTGGAACATTCCAGGCAGAGCATTGACACATCCATAGAAACAAGCAGGTGACAGAAACTCCCACCAAAAAGTTGCACAGTGCACTTTTAAAATAAGAAAAACAACTCTTGTCAAGTTGAATCTGCTCAATTAAAGTAAAACTTTCTTAATTGAAGTCATTTAACTTACAAAGATATGACTTTTTTGCAGTGCGGAGCCTTTAGTGAACTTCTACCCACCTTTGCATTTATTGGTTGTCTTGTCCATAATGGCTTTTGTAGACACGATTTTGCCGTACCTAGGGGAGAAGAGGAGAGGTGGGGTTGTGAGTGGAATTGTGTAGCAGACATGTTATAAAACAGACAAAGAGGAAGGGTTGAGCAAGAGCCTGTATGACATCATTGTGAAAACATGAGAAACAGGAAGTGGTTTCCATTGGCTGCTGAAAATCCCCACCATGTGAGTACAAAGTCACACAGACCCTTTTTCTGTAGGCAAGCTGTTTGGAGCATCGCTCAACCAGAGAGTCTTTATGCTCTAGTTATTTTCTTCAGTTCAGTAAATATGCTGGCTGTTGAAGATCTGCTTTCACTTTCAGAAACATTACAACACATACAAGACCTCGGCAGTAGAGGCTGGGGGTATTTTAGCTTGAGATTAGGCTGAATGCTCAACTAGGTGAAAGATCGTGAACTTCCTTTCACTGAATTCTAATTTTAAACCATGGAACAAGTGCTTTAGTCTTCAGTGTGCATCATCAATTACAGTAAGAAAGTAGTTCACAGGAATCACAGTCATGACTAAAATCGTAATTACACAAGTTAAGCTTTTGACTCACTTTATTTACAGACGGAAAAGAAATCAGATTGTCCCTAAAATGGTTTCACTATGTTACAGTTGTGTTAGGCAACTTCTCTGGTAGAGAGTCAGTCACCTCCTTGTCTCCACGGAGAAATTATTCCTTTCCCTGGAATGTTCCATGGTATGACATTAAACACATGTGTCTAGCATTTATTCATTCCAGGTGTTTCTATTGCTCAAAAATACAATAATTCTCTCTGTGAGTAGGGTTGCTCCTCCACAGATGTGACCTGTAATATAGCCTACAGGTGACACCCTTAAGATAAACAGGTTTAATCTCAACTGTGGAACATTCTCCACAGAGCAATAACATCTCCATGGAGACGAGGAGATGGCAGACCCTCCACCATAAAAGTTACACAGTGCACCTTTAAGGCTTCTTTATAAAATAAGATAATGCATTTCAATGACCCTCATATAAAGGTCTAGTTAGTCTAATTCAAATGTGACCCTGCTGCAGCTCCCATGACACAGCTGAAGCATTAGCCGGGCTGTGCCGGGGTCTAGCTCGGTCACTGTCCTCAATGTATTTCTTCTCAGGCTGTTTCCTGTCCAGCACTTTTCCTTTCTAAGCTTTTGTAAGCCGTCAAATGAGGTGTACCATGTTTAAAGTCCCTACATTAGCTCTACATTTTCTGACTGGATGATACAACTTTGGCTCAGTACTTACAAATCTAAAAGCTGTGTAAAACACGCCGTTAGCTGTGCTCTAGCTTTCCTCGAGAGGCCAGCTACACCAGAGTTTGATCAATACAACGGATCAATAAGTGTAACACAGAGCGGAAGTGGTGGACTCACGCCTGACAGAGCTTGACCAGGTCATGGTCTGTGGTGGAGGGGGCCAGCCCGCGGATGTACAGGTTGGTTTTGCTGAGCTGTTCCCAGCCGGGAGTGCTCCCTCCACTGCTGGTGGTGCTGGGGCTGGTGGGGGCCATGGGCGGGTGAGACGAGGGGGGCACAGGGGGCTGCAGGGGCAAAAAACAAAAGTTTAAGAAGAAAACGTGAATGAAGAGTTACGGTGTTTTAGCATAAAAACATTAAATTAACACCTTTAAACTTTTAAAGGTGTAAACTTTGTAATTTGCACATGGAGTTGGTGAGATAATTCTCTCATTTTAAATACATTGTTGCTCCACTAATTTATGGTTGAGGCACCAATGTCAGTAAATGAGTTACACCAAAAAGACCCACTCTATCTGTACTAAAAGTTTCTGAAAAAAATGGTCAGGTAATATTTCTGTTGGAGAATAGACCACCTGCTTGTCTCCATGGAGATGTTAATGTTTTACCTGGTTGCACAGTGTGGCATTAAACATATCTCAATACAGACAAGCAGGAGCTGAGACCCCGCTCACAGTAAGAATGCATGTTTTCAGGCATTTTTAAAAGTCATAAAACACCTGAATAAATGCATTATTGACAAAAAAGATAATGTCACACTGTGGAACATTACAGGAAAGACAATGACATCTCCATGGATACTCGCTCACTATAGAAGTTGCACTGCACGTTTATATATGTTCATTTGAAAAATAAAATCCTTTAATTCACTCTATAAAATGACTTATTCCATGTAGCAAAGTGCAACACAGCAGCAGTAGTAAAGCAGTAAAACTTGAAAATGTAAATTCTCTCTGTTTGGTATCAGGGGATCATCGACTATCGACTGTTGGAGGTAGATTAGAGTTGAACCTTTCTATCTTGATTTTAAACATGTCAGTCAATCCATAAATAGGCCACACATTTGACCCATATCAGGAAACGCTTATAAGTCATGGTGCTCGCTGTCAGTTTAAATGATAAAATACAGCCATTTTAAGCCTACATTTCTACATGCACAGCAATCTCCATCTGTTTTTTATGGTCAGCACAATCAGTGTCCTCAGGGACCTGTAGCTCTGCCCCTGTCACTATAAACAGACCAGTGAGCAACAATGACTTGAATAAATAAATAAATATAACATTTTCTTTCTTTTTTAAACAATATTCTATAAATATTTTCTTTTTATTTGACAAAAAATGTGCTAAAATATATGAGTTACTGTCTTGATAAAGGTACAGGAATAACAAAAAAAAAGTGAATAAACCAAAGTGTATTGCCTCACCTTGGACGATACAGAATAAAGGATCAATATGTCACTAAGCTTTTTACTTTATTTTGATCCAATATGATTTTCAATTTGATTTAATTTGATTTAACTTTCTTCTAGATCTTTTCTTTTTAATATTAATAAACCCTAAAGCCTAAATTTGAAACAAAAGCTTTCACTCCAATAGGGCTGAACGGAAAAAAAAGTCACATTTTCTGCAATTTTTCTGACCAACATTGCAAATTATTTATGTTTTGAAAATAGGATCCTGTTCAAAATTCCCTATTTAAATGCGTGCTTGAGAATTGATAAAATATAGTGTGTCCCATTTGTATTTTTTCTTGTTATATTTATTGTGATGTCTCAGCTGCTGTGTCTAAATAATTTCCTTTGTGGATCAATAACGTTTTTCTAAGAAATATGAACTAACAAACTAAAAGGCAAAAAAAAAAACACACATTGGTGGAGCGGTTAGATCCACTAACCCACAGACTGGTGGTGAGATTCCAGCTGTGGTGTCCTTGGGCAAGACACTTAACCCACATTGCCCCTAGTGCCTGCATACACTGGTGTTTGAGTGAGTGAGTGAATATGTAAGTTCCTTGTTGTTTAAAGCACTTTGAGGCCTTGAAGGTAGAAAATCGCTATATAAAAATGTGTCCATTTACCATTTAATACAAGAATTCCATTTCAGAACATATTTGTAGCATTTGTAAAGGGCGAAACAGATTTGGAGCAGGATTGGCCCAGATTCTGTTTTTTTTTTTTGTGGAGGAAATTATGGTATTTCAAAAACTGCAGCTTTTGTGATATGCTGATTATGTTTACTCAAATTGCGGTTTTGATCCATTGCAATTGGTCTTGCAGCCCTCCACTCCAGTTTCATCTCCAGAGTTAAAAAAAAATCAGAAATAGAATCCAAGCCACATATTTTTGCTTCTGTAAGTTTGGTTGGATATTGATTTGCTGTTTAAAAATATGCAAAATGAGTTAAAATTGGATTCAGGCTTCCTTTTTTGGAAGATTACACTGCACTTTTATTTTCTTAGTTTTTAGACAAGATATCTGATATTCCAACTTAGGGCCGGGCGATAAGAGTTCAGTTTGATCTTCCAACATATTAAAGCCGTAGACAAGTGGCATAAAGAGCAGAGGGTCAGGATCACTACAGTTTTAATTTTGTGGTGATAGGGCCAATATTTGCAGATATATTCACATTTTTCATCTCTCCCTAAACCATTTCTTAGTTATGTAAAATGAAAAATCCATGTTTTAAGCCTTACTAAAAAATATAGACCAAGGAACAACATTTCTACGGAACCAAGCAAGAGGATGATTCAGGTTTGTGGAGATTCAAGGCTGTTTGCACAAAGCTTTTCTATATTTTTCAGTGCAACAAAACATCCATGATAAAAAATAATCTGCTTTTATTTTATTTTAACTAGGCCTGTCACGATATCAAATGCAGAACTGTGACATATCGGTGAAGACGATGACAATCTAAAGAAATAAATGCCACTGACACAATAACTCAAGGCAAAAAACTATTCTAAAAGCATGTATTTTAATAAATAAAAAGCAGAATGAAACACTTTTGTAGTTAGTTTGCATCTATAATGAGTATAAAGTTGCTTATCTGAACCTGAAAAGTTCCACTACTCGTGCAAAGTAAAAACAGTGGAGTTTCTTCTCGAAGGATTTGTTGTCTGGTCTGATTATCCCCCTCTCTCTCTCTCTCCTCCCTCCCCCTCGCTTTTTCTCAGAGACTTCAGACGCTGAGAGGAAGTTAATGGAATCTCAAGCATGAGGCGGTGACAGGAGAGAGCGGCGGCCCCGGTCTGGACTTTGGCCTGGAGGATGTGCTCTGCTGACGACTGCCGGGCAGGGTCGTGTCTCCAGGACCTGCTCCGTGGCTCTGCTGTCACTTAGTGTTGTCACGATGTAAGATTTCACATTTGATACTATACATTTAAATAA
>KN488357.1:7168-33692 GCA_000787155.1 Scartelaos histophorus | reverse complement strand
AAATAAATAAATACATAATAATAAAATGTACCACTTAAAATGAACTACCACTTCATGTCATCACAAGTAGTATTTTAAGCATTGTAGATGTAAACTAATAACAAAGGTTTTCTCTTTCTTTTTCAATCTTTTTTGTTTAGTTTGTTTTTAAAAAAAATGTAATCAGTTATATATATGCCAAATGAAAGCAGAGAGAGAATTAAGACTACTTTTCATTAAAAATAACACTAACATACTCTATACTCTTCATTTTAATCTGTTTTTATGGTTAAATCTGTTTTGATTGCAATTGGGATGTTTAACTGTTTATATGATTAGATAAGCATATATTAGATGATTAATGTTTAAAATAATCTACCATTCTTTTTGTAGTCCACTATCACAATTATTTTGTGTAGAAATAGTATATCCTACTATAGCACATATTGTAAAACTGTATAAAGTGGCAAAATAAGATGATCTTTTATATAAAACCAGAAATACAGGACCACAGTTCAGCACCAAGCCTAAATAAATGGCTGTGTGGAAATGATTATGTAAGAAAACACATCTGACTTAAAACCTAGTCGATCAAATCAGAGAAATTATTTACAATGAAAATTACAAATATAATTAAATTCGAGGTCCAATAGTATCATAATCACATTCGTTTTTAAGTTTCTTTTCTCCAGCTGCAGAAAGCCCCCCTCCTCCATTCTTAGAGAAAATGTGGGTTAACATCGTCACAGCTGATGATACAGTGGTGTCGTGGGCATTCTTTTCACCATGATTTGTTTTGTTCTCGTGCCACAGTCCTGACTCTTCAGAGACCTCTCATTCCTGGGCCCACTCGGCTGCTGTCAGTCTCCTCTTCCCAGGGGGTCCTCTCCATCCATGGGAACAGCTCTTCTGACTGACGGATTCCCGCAGAAGATGGAGCAGGGACGGGCTCAGCGAGAAAATCTACAGCACAGAACGGTTTTGAAAATGACTCTACAAGTCACAAAGATAGTTCAGATTACACTGGAAATGCACAAGTCACTTACCCTGTTAGAAGTCATGGATGAAAGCACAAGTGAACAGCTAAAACAGCACACCAAAATAGACCATTTGAAGAAACTAGTGGGAAGTATACCCTTATCTCTGGACAAGGATGTCATAGCATGTTTAGAACCTGAGAGAATGTGCAACTGTTCATGGAAAAGTGTTAAATCACAGGGCCGTGCCTCTTCCTTTACTTCAAACGCTATGTGGATGTTGCAGAATATTGTGAAATCCACCAGGACAAAAACAAATGTAAATCAGCACAGCAGACCTCACCGGGATTTTTGCCAAAATAAGAAAACATGTAGAAAACCTATAAGTATTGTGCTAAACAAACACTGAGTCACTGTGTCTTAAACTCCAGTGAGCCTGTGGGAGAACACTCCTTTATATGCACTATAACAAAAACAACTATAGGGTGTATTTCTGTTATGAACCTTAAAGCTTCTATATTACACAAAATGGACTCTTTAAGTGATGTTATAACACTGTTATTTTCTCAAAAACATAACTGGAGTTGTGTTTTGTTTATTCACTAATGTTTGAGTTTAATATTAATCTCTTCAGTAGAAATTGGCACTTTCGGGACTGAAATTGTTCAAATGATTCTAGTGAAGTTATGTGAACTTTAAAACACAGTGGAGCACTTCCTGTATTACAACAAGACATCACAAGGTGGAACAGTGTTTTCCATTTGAGAAAAGAACTCAAATATGCAGGATCTATGTTAAACATGTGTGAATGAAACAAAACAACTCTATGTATGTTATTGATGAGGAAACAGTGTTATAACATAGATCATAACATAATATGGACTCTTTAAACAGTGGAAATTGATGATGCTAATTTTATTTTGAACAATTATGACTTGTCCAGGCAGTAGATTTGTTCATTCACTCTTTACACAGCTACTTTAGTACAGGCCACTCCTGTCCTGGGTTGGACTGATGGAAACATGGCTGCCAATCTGTGCCAAACACCACATTTATACATCCACAGTGGGTAAAATGTTTTTCCCAAGCACACGACAACAACACACACTGTTTGGAATTAGGATCGACTTAACAAACATCCCTCTGCTGTGTTGAGCGAGCCTGGATATGAATGCACCTGTGTGCTGGCCTGCCTCCTCTTCACAGCTCTTAGCCTGATGAGCTGACCTTTTGGGACAGTGCACATGTTCAGTGTTGAAGGATGAGTTACTTGTTGTTGTCTGGGTCAGTGCAGAAGGACCTGGGAGATGTAGGTGAGACACTGGGGTCTGATTAAGGAGCAGGATGTGCGTGAGACATCCTCTGATGTTCAGGAATTCCCTCATTAAAGGGGGTCATGTTGATGGTCAATAGGAATCAGCCTGCGGAATAAACAGGGGCGGCTCCTACAGACTCTTTTCAAATAAACATACTTTTCATTTACTCAACATGGAAACAGCCTCACAAATATGTACATTATCTAATTTTGACATTTCCGGCTAAGTGGGCCATGGGAATGAGTGGAGTTTATAACTTAACCACTAAGTAAAGATTTAACTGCACTTACTATTATTAGAGTACCATTAAAAAACTGCTTTAATCAGTGTTTTTTTTACTTTAGTATTTCACTTTTAATACCATTACAAAATGCCTTGACCTAAGCGTTTCAGCTGCTGTTCTTGTGTGTATGTGGCTTATGGCCTAATGTTTGTTACTAACCATTATGAGACTAGCACACTGGCACAGTGCATAAACTGCATGATGAATTTTGTAAAGAAATGTCTCTGATGCAAAGTACAGTGCCAGAGGGAAGCCTTAAACAACAAAAATCGCACTATTTACCCTCAAGTTGATCAGTCTGGATAATGTTAAGCCTAATAGCCTGAACTGCAGCAATTACACAGACCATTAGCATAGCTTTTGTAGGGTTCAGAGTGGAGGCCACATCAGGAACCAGATTTTGTTGTTGCTTTTTTTCTCTTCCTTGCTTGTCTTAGGTCTTTGACAAATGGTTTCCAGCTAATTTACGGTGGCAGACTGTAGCAGAACAATGCCCCGTGGATGTAGCGCTGCACAAGCTCCACCGTATGCCCCCCAAAAGAGTGAGGAGCTCGGAGGAAGCACTCTCTGAGATAACAAGATAGTAAGGAAAGCAGGGGCACCGAGGGGCCACCAACAAGACCTCTGGGAGAAGGAGGGGTCAAAAAGGAAGGGCCCTGGTTTGTTTTAAGCCTACCGCCATCCTATGACCTATGTCTGAGAGCTCATATGTGCTACAGTATAAAGTGTGCTGCGTGTATCTGGAGGGCTGGGTCCACAGAGAGACAGACTGACCCAATATGGTGCCCTAACTCGGGTCACTCATGACATTTCTGCACTCCTCTCACTTCCTGTAGTAACCTCCCGATCAGTTTTAGCATTTCCTCGCACTATTCTTACCATTTACAATATTGACCTTCTAGCTGGCAGTGTGCGTGCACCATAATGGCACCATCACCGTTTGATTCCAAAGCGGTTCTTGTCATTTTTCAACTTGGTCCACAATTTCTTGTTAATGCACTACTTCTTTGAAATAATAATCTGATGAAATTACAGCATTGATCAATAAGAAATTAAATAAGTAACTTTGGTATTGCAGGCGAGATGAAAGGGTCCCTAGGCATTGTTTTCAGTTGGCTCCTCTACTGTATTGTGTGGATCAATGAAATGGTAGTTTTTACTTTTCACTCAAAAAATTCTTGCTTGTGTTTTCGAAAAAAGTGAAAAATTGTACTCTGCTTTGGAAGGCGACTGTTTAAACTGGTCGTCTGGATAAGGGTCAAGCAATATTAGTGACAACAAGACAGCAGGATGGTGACGATCGGTCAGTTGGATGGATGGGAGCTGAAGTATGTGCCTAAGTGGGAAAAGGAAGGTAGTTTTTGAGCACGTTGTTGTAAAATGGGGATGAGAGGTCAGCTTGGTTTGCAGTTTGTCGCACTGACCCTGTATTTGTCAGTCGGCGAGTCTCGCGGTGGGAAAAAGACCGGGAAGTGGCACTTGAGATCAATGAACGTGTTGGAAAAAGGAGTGGCCAGGGGCAGCCAATCGGAGCCGGGCCTGGGGGAGCTGTAAGGGAGGGGGGGGGTAACGTAAACAAGGAAACCACCTGATGTGAGCGGGGTCAGATAAATGCTGGACCATTGGAGCTGGCAGGTGCTTCCTGAATCCTGCGCTCTCAATCAGCCTCGTCGACCTCTCCGTGCGCTTTCCTAAAAGTATAAGTCAAAACACAAACAGAGTCAGGTAAAATCAGTGCATTCTCCAATAAAGCTAAAAACAAACAATACCAGAAAGGGACAATGCATGGACAGTTACAGAAGCAGTAAAGATAACCACATGGATGAAAGCGCAGACATTTAGCATGGCCCTGTCTCTGCAGATAACATTTAAAGGGACAGTAGGGTGAATAATGCCGATTCAGCCACATTGTGTCTTCTTACAGACACCTCTCTAAACCTGTTTTTCCTTTGCTTCGCTCCATCGCTCGCAGCTCGCTCTGGGATTGTTTTGCGCTGTCCGAACGAGGAAGGAAGTCGGTGTGAGAAAGTGCCTGTTTTTTTGGGACCAACAGGAATTGGCCTCATCACAAGCGGTTCCTTTTTTGCCGCTGGAACAATGCACTGGCGTCACACCCTTCGGCTGGACCTCGGCATTTCACATGGAAAAATGTTCCCAGAATTCCGCTCCCAGGCTCGGGGTAAGGCCGAGGATGGGGTGAGGGTGAGAGGGCGGGAGGTGGAGGGCGCAGGGAGGTGGAGCGGGTGACTCAAAGTGACCACTGGACACTTGTCATTAGCACAACAGCAACTCAGACCCACGTACAGAAAGGTGAACACAAGTAGTGCTCAACATAAACAGCAGAATATTTCATTTTAATTAATTGTGGAAAAATCTAGCTAGAGCTGTTGGAGCCAGTCCCAAGCAACGATAAATAAATTGGGTTTCCTCATTGCAGAATCATTCAGCCAGATTACAGACAATTTGGTCTGACAAGAATGAATCAATGAAAAAAGAAGAAAAAAGTTTTAAAGATGAAGTTCTAAGAGTACTACAGTAAATATTGCATTCCTTGTTAATACATTAGTTTCAGTCATTGATTTTTTTGTCTAAAAATCTATTAAAAACTACCATGATCTGCCATTGTCCTGCGGTTCTTGTCCTGAATAAGAAGCTTCATAAAGAGCCAGTGACATTAAACACATGTAGACTCAGACATGTATGCAGCAGCAGGTTGTCATGAGTCAAAACTACTTTCTTGGCTGATCATTAAAAATGCAAAACTTTCTACCAACTTGTGGCACCTAACTGCGCTCGCCGCATGTTGTTTACAAACACTGTCAGGTTGCACATACAGTGGACTATAAGTTTAAATAAATGATGCTAACTATGACAATGGCTCAGAGCAGATGCTAAGAGCCCTGACCACACACTGTGCAGTGGTATTGTGTGACAGGTCAGCTGAATGCTCCTCAGGGCTTACATAAGCTTCTCATAGCACTGTGTTTGTAATTACCGTGAGAGGGTACACAGGGCTGCTCTCTCACCGCCTTATCACACACAACATACACACCAGACGCTTTCATTTTACACTTTGTTATTATAATCATAAGGTCCAAAAGATGAAGCAAAATTTGATTTGACAATTTCAGAAATTCGTCAGACTTGTTAAGAGCAGCAGTAGCAACGCTGGCGCCACAGCGCGTTCCACTAACTCTAAGATGACTGAAAGACAAACTGGATCAAAACAAAGGAATAACTTTGTAAAAAAAACACATTAAATGCAGAGCTTACAGGTATGTTTTGATTCACCAAAGTACCTGCAATATCTTTACACAAAGGAAATTAGAGGGAAAAAGATAACTCAATGAAAGACACGCCGACTCCAGGCTGCATCCACCACTCTGCTCCTCTCTTTATTCTGATCAGTCTAAAACAACTGAATAACATAAGATAACAGTTGGATTCTGATTCACAGCATAGACAAAACAGATATTACACATGGCCCTACCATCAGAAAATCCTTAATATCTTTATGCAATCATTACATGTTTGTAGTTGGCATCACATTAAGTGCTGTTCAAACTCAACATCCAACCAAAAATAAACAAATTATCCACTTGAACGTGCTAGCTCTGCACTTGTCCTATCAGTGCCATTCATCACTGTAGCGCTGTAAATCACCGCTTGTATGAGAACATAAACTAAGAACAGAAAGATTAATCTGCATCGCAACCCCTTTAGAGCCGCTCCAACTTTGAAAGAAAACATGCAAAAGCCAGTTAGCATCAGAGGGGCATAGTGGGCATTGGTAACCCACAGCTATGTTATGAGGAATAGTTTGTATAGTTCCCACATATGGAAGAAAACGTCTGCTTTTTAAATATGACATGATCGACTACAGTGGGAGCAGAGATCTTGAGAGAAGTCAGCTGCTGCGTATAGACATGAAAATTGCAAGAAAGTGGGGAAAATTGGGGTCAGATTGGAGCGGGACTGGTCAGACAAAACAGCTTGTCCCGGCCTACAGAGATGTCTCCAGAAATGATGTGGAAATTGAGACATTATCCGTCAGCGTAAACACGTAGTACGCTGAGAGATCATAGAGGATTCACTAAACAAACAGGGGGCAATCAGCCGTGCCGTGCTCACCCGAGGAAAAATACATCTATGGACTTTGTTGATAACATAATTGTGCGTATTATAAAAATAAAAGTCAGTCTAATTGCTGCTCTTCCAAAATAACAAACATTGTGCTAAATAAATAGCTGTGAAAAGGGATACACCACATCCCCCATGCACAAATGAAAACTAAAATAACACAAGTCTTGTTTTAGTTTTCATTTCTGCTCCACGTACTCTCCAGAAATGGCTACTAGACGCACTTTAATGATCCACACAGATAATAAATAAGGGCATGCAAGTGCGTCTATCCGGAGTCTATTGTATGCATTGAGGGAGAGACTTGGCCCACGCATTAGTTTGTATAATAGCTGCAGTCTCCTAGTCTGACATGACTAGAGTCCTGGTTTCATCCCTGTGCAGAATAATATACAGACTATGTACTCCTGACTCACAGTCTACGTCTCCAAGCTGAAAGTGGGATATATAAAAGGCAAACAGGGTAAACTACAAAAAGTATTATGAGCAGTTAGCCCTCATACTGTATATGAATGCACCAGGATGTCTGAAAATAGGTTGTTGGTGACATAATTCATCATAATTTCAGATGGATGGAGGTGCCAATGTAACTCACACATGTAAAACTGTCAGCCATACAGAAGATTTGCATTGTAAAAGAACATTTTAAGCTTCCTCAGTTCTGCTTAGTCTGAAATTCTAATCATTATTTGTTTGGAACTGACTCCACAAACTTGGCATAATAATCTTATGCCCAAAGGTCCTCTTATATTTAAAACAATCACATAATAGAGGCTGAGTAATGGCACCACTATTCCAAGCTCATTGATAGGCCTAGTTATAAATCATGCCCAAACACATGCATTTTAAAAGGCAAATACTATACAATTCTGACCCTCAACTTCAATTTCAACTTCTTGAATGTTACAATTATACATGAAGCCAACTTATTACAGTATTCTTATTCAGGAACAAAAGCATTCTGAACCTACCACTTACAAACAACCGCTTATTTTCAACTTTACACATGCAACAGGAACAAAGAATCTGCATCGGAAACTGCAAAAACGGAAACAACATGTCAAAGTAAAGGCCACATGGCAAAAATAACCGATAGCATCTACGGAGAAAACAAATCCTCCCAAAATATAGCTTTAATAAACAGCGGCGTGGCGGTGAGGAGGGGGGTGCATGAGAGAGAGAGAGAGCCGGAAGTGCACGGCAGATAAGGCTTCATTAAGGAGCGCGCGTAATTAAAACGAATCAGGGGCCCTCACCAAACACTGGGAGCTTCATGCCAAGGTGAAATCAGAGAGACAGTAATCACGCTGATGGTGTGACTGATTGTGCCACTTCCACTCCGCTGCCGACCTCCAGCCTGGAACATAAAACAACAAAACACTTCCTTTTAAGAAATGTAATCCTTATTTTGTTTGCTGGTCTTACTACTGATCTGCATTCTAGCACTGCCATTAATAAAGTATTGAGTATATCGCTGTATTTTTTGCGACAGTCCTATATGCGTATTATAAATGAACAAGATATATCAAACCATGCACGATATTTGAGTGTCTATACAGATTTTATACCTCATCAATGCACTGTATCATTGAGAAAACACTTCACCGGCATTGCTTTCTGCAGTACTTGGAAGAAGAAGTTGTGTGTGGCTTTTCTTTGTAGAGTTTGCATGTTCTCCCTGTATCTGAGTGTGTGTCCTCTTCCTTTAGTACTTTAGTTTTCCCCATCAGCATCACGAAGAGCTGTTTCAGATTAGACAATTATTATTATGAACAAAAAGATCTTTGTTTCCATGAAAGAAAATATCTCTATATTTTTATATGGACAATCAATAACTGTTTTATTTATTATATTTATTTTTAGCACTTACTTTCATCTGTAATCTCTGTTTTGTCTATACTTGAATGTTTCAGTTTTGTTTTGTCTATATTTGAATGTTACTTAATGTTTACTTGGTTTGCACTTTTCTTTTTTTCTTGTCGTTTGCACATTTTCTCTTCTTTTTTTAAATGTTTTTAAATGTTTGCACTGATGTGGGAGAGGACAGCGATTTCATCTGTGCTCTATATCGTGTATGTATATGCACATGTGACAATAAAGAGAAATTGAATTGAGTTGAATTGAATTCTCCCTGTATCTGAGTGGGGGTCCTCTTCATTTAGGACTCAATTTTCCCCATCAGCATCACGAAGAGCTGTTTCAGATTAGACAATTATTATTATGAACAAAAAGAATAAATTTGACTGGTTAAAACTGTGCTTTATTTCACACTTTTACCACTGAATTCTCTTTCTAATTATTAGGATCTGACTGTGTCCACGTCAATTGCTTCCAAACCGCATAACCGCCTTCCCTAAACCCTGCTATTGTCTAAATACCGTATTATTATGTCTCCCATTAGTACACCGAAAGACAAAGAACCCCCCAAAGTGAACGCACCTGCTCCCTCTTCAGGTAACCGGACTATCGAGTGTACCCCTGCCCGTTCCCCATAATACATCATATATACCAGAGGTGGTCCGCGCTGTAGTGAATACTGGTAGTGCCCTTACAGCCCTCTTCACACCAGCAGGCTCTTCCCTCATCTCCATTTATCCCTTTCCCCTTCCTGCCTGGGGGGGTAGTCCTGCTGCTTTGACTCGGACTGGGGGAGGATTTCCTCAAGGCGACAGTGGCTTCTTCCAAACATACAATTAGTCTTGGCCCTGCTAATCAACAACATGGACGTGAAAACAAGAGCTGGACCGCACAGTGCAAGAATTCAATAGAGTTCATGTAGTTTTTAGGTTTTATATTACACAAAATTGAGCTTATTTACTTATTTACTTAATCACTTATGGCATCATCCAATCTTAACCCTAACACTAGCTTTTGTCAAGGTATATGGATTTTAAAAACACAGTGGAGCAAATCTTGTATTACCACATGACATCACAAGGTGGAACAGAGTTTTTATTTTCTGTTTGAGAGAAAAAACAACCTAAATATGCAGGGTGTGTGTGTTAAACATGTGTGAAAGTGAAAAAAAAAACCAACCAGGTATGTTTATGATGAGGAAACAACATTATAACATATATTTATAACAAATATAAGAGACTAAATTGCACTTTTTGAAGCGACAGGTACATTTCTCATTTCCCTAAAGCATTATTATTTAACCCTCCTCCTGTGTTAGCTTTCTATTACCATCTCTGGTGTTAAGAGCTGTTAAATAAACTAAAAACAATCATCTATCATCAGATTTTTTTTCTCATCTCTTGGTTTCCTTGTTAAGCTTCCTTTTCCATGAAAATGTTGGTTTTAATGTCTTTGGTTGGAGCCTCAGCCCCTTTTTTGTCAGTTTACCCTCGATTTCAATATAACGAAAATGGTAAAATGAACCTCAAGAGAATAATATAACAAAATAAGAGTTCTTTTGTGTTACCAGACTGTTACTGGGGGATATTAGAACACATCTCTAAAATAAAGGAGTGTTATTTATGTTTTCATTTTCATGTTCTTAACTGAAGTAACATTTTTGGTGTTACTGGTCAATTTTGACATGTTTATATTTAAATTGAGAAAAATGCTAAATAGTATTAGAACTAGAATTAGTAATAGAACTTTAGTCTAAACATAAAATGAAAATCAGAATATGCCAATGACGACTCTCCCCTTTTTTGTCAGTTTACCCTCGATTTCAATATAACGAAAATGGTAAAATGAACCTCAAGAGAATAATATAACAAAATAAGAGTTCTTTTGTGTTACCAGACTGTTACTGGGGGATATTAGAACACATCTCTAAAATAAAGGAGTGTTATTTATGTTTTCATTTTCATGTTCTTAACTGAAGTAACATTTTTGGTGTTACTGGTCAATTTTGACATGTTTATATTTAAATTGAGAAAAATGCTAAATAGTATTAGAACTAGAATTAGTAATAGAACTTTAGTCTAAACATAAAATGAAAATCAGAACATGCCAATGACGACTCTTTTTAAGACTTTACTAAAAGCATAGTTTATAATTTTATCTCAGACATGGGCAGCAGATACTATATGATATATGTAGAAGTAATTTCACAACTGTTATCTAGCCACTATAATAAAGCCCTATGTGTCTGTGTCTGTATCTGAACTTTTGTCTTCCCCCAGAATATTGTATAAGCAGCCATTGAGGTCAAAATAAGTCTGCTTTCCACATTACATTATAAAATAATCAGGAAGTCCACTCTGGTCTCTGAAAGTTATGAAAAGCACTTATAATCTTGTGGTGAATAATTAAGGTGCTTGAAATGCATAAAGCAAGTGGGGAATAACCGGGCCACTGCAAAGCGTTTAAAATGAATTTGTTCTGTTTTTCATGTTTTTAAGACTGTAAAAATCAGGTACAGTGTAATTAACAAAGGCCAAAACTTGTACAAATGCTTATAAATTGTGCAACTAATAAAAATGAATGACAACACCTTTATTTTGTGAAATAAAGATTTAAAATGCCAGATAAAAATGCCTTCCTTGCACATAAACTGTCCCTGCATTGAGCTATTCCGTTTTATAACTCACCGCTACTTCCTGTATTTTTTTTTTGTAATACTATGACAAATATTCACCACAAATACTATCCTACAGTAATAATTAGAAAACCTGAAAATCACACGTGATGATGAAAAATGATTGGAACATCACAGCAGTCCAAATAAACAGCCATATTTTCTTTTTGTTTGTGGGAGTGCTTTGTTGTGCTTCGCGGGCTTAAAAAACAATGACAGCAGCACCTGTGTCCACTTCCTGATTGTCCCGACTTGATTTGTTGCTCTGGAGGAAAACAATACGCCAACCTTTGTAGCCCCTTCGTATCATGTGACAGCAGCTCAGCCTGGAGAATACATACATCACTCGTGCGGAAAAAGATGCGTAAAACAAGAGTAAAAGCTTTTCTTATTATTGTGCAGTATGTGACTTTTCTTGTCGTTTCTGGGTGTTTGGCTTTACCCAAAATGTTTCACAGTGCGGCATTATTAAAGTGATGTATCTCCATGGAGACACAACCTGGTAACATCTATGGAAACGCTGGAGAGGTGACCCTGCTTACAATCCTGGGTTTTCAAAGTATTATTAAGATAAAATAACAGTAGCATACATATGTTTAATGCCATAATGCGGAATATTCCAATTAAAGCAATAACTTAACCAGAAAAGTGACATAGAGCCTCTTAAATCATTTGGGAGACACAGTATTTAGCACAAACTAGCACAAATGTATCCCCTCACTTGCTAGTACATACACATTAGAAGCATTTCCTGTTTGTACAATGTGAGATAAAGGAAAATCTATACTTTTTTGCTGATCATCAACATTTCGTGGGGGTTTGGTGCTAACTGTAGGCTCTTCACTGTCTGAGGAGTTATTAGATTTAAATCTGTGCTTCTGTGCTTCTAAATCTGACCATAAAGAACTGACTCGGGTGGAACTACAAGAAGTGAGCTGATTCGTGCTGAAACTCAAGCTGGTTAGTATTAGCCAACAGTTTTTCACTCAATCTCACATTTTTGTTCAAAATTAAACTTCTAAACAAAACCATGAACCTAACGTATTGATCACCGGCTCCGGAAAATGTGTTTTCTAAATGCAGTTTGTGTTTTTTCTTTAGTTTTGAGACTGTCTTGAAACCTTTTGGACAATGTTTGCTAATATGAAATTGTGTCACCATGGTAACTGCTAAACCTTCCACCATTAGAGATATATGTAGTACACTCCCAGTCACTGTAAAGTATCACTAAACTATCACTGTAAAGTATGAATAAAAACACATAAAGAGTAATAGTCTGTGTTACAGTTATCTAGACCCAAGTGGTGAATACAAACTGAAGTGTTGTATCACGTTTTACTTCAGTCAGCAACTAGAGTATCACTTGTATGAGGTCAGTGTTTACATGTCGCTTACAAGTTTACCAAACCAGAGCGAGCTGCTGCCGAAACACTCAACACAAATGTTCACTGAGCCACTGCAGCTGACAAAGACATGTGCGTCCACAGAGGTCACATATGCAGCTTCAAACCCATTTTCATCCATTTCATCTCATCTGCAGAGACAGAATTCTCTAATCACTAATAAACTAGTACAAATCTGTTGTGAAAATGTTAAAGTTTGAACTATTAAGAGAATGTAAACCAAAAATAAATAGATACAGAACATTTCTTTCTCACTGTGGGGTAGGTATGTCATTATTCCACATTTTGCACACGCCCCACGCCTTGGCTGACTCACTTTCTGGACGGTCACCACTCACAGTTACTGGGTGGAAATTTGCAACTCAACACCTTTGGCTTTAAAGTCAAGTGGACATCATTTTAGATGTACTGCAAAGTGTCTGAACACTGTCACTTGAGACTACTTCCTGGGGCCCAGGGTTTCAGTCAGAGTAGGCGACACAACAGAGTGTAAAGAAATGCTTCTTTAAAAACATGATCAATGCATCAATTGTGCTTCACACTTTGGATGTCACAATTGTCAAATTAAAGTACTGTCACGACTACTATAGCTACTATATCAACTTATCATACAGTAAGCTGAAACATTACTTTTGTTATCAATATTTATGGTGTGTACATTTTTTTACTAATTTCACTAATGGTAAATTTGTGGTTCTTTTTTGAGTACATGATAAGATTTGAGCTGTGAAAGGTTGAATAAACAATTTCTATGACTCATTACAGTTGTAAACTAACTACTTATTTGTTCCTCTCTCTCACTCAGCTATTTATTTATTACAGCTTGGGTATTTTATAACAATACTGTTCTTGTGGAATATTTTTGTAGTTTAAATCTGCTCTTGGGTTACTGGGTCAATGGCATAAAAGAGCTTCAATATTATTCTCTATAATTACTTCAGCAATAGATCAAACTTTATCTTTATCATTTAATGAGTAGGGCTTTAAACATAATATCTCCCTTGCATTTGTTTGATTACAGGTGTTTTAAAGCTCAAAAATACCTAAAAAACATGACTTCCTAGCATGTGCAGGCTTGCTTCTCCATAGATCTGACCATTCACCATTGTAACTACCAAGTCTATTTAGTTACAGAGTCACCTTCAAAAAAGAACAAAGACCTTCCACAAATCAGAAACAAAAGTGCCTAGAGTCTTAACCGCTGTGAGTCACAGTTCACTGGTATTGGCACCAAACAGGGTTATCCTATGGGAAACCTCACATGGCAACAAAGAGAAAAGGAAGCTGAACAAAACCCACATGGACCTGCTTAAAACTGAAGCTGGAGTCACATTCAAAGAGCAGTGCACATGAAAAACAGAAAATACTGCAGAGAAAGACCACAGGCAACAGACTCACCTACATCAGTAAATCATTGCCGTTATATTTTACTTCTTGTGAGCATTACCCCTCTTATAATGTTGTTATTTCTTCAAAAACATACCTGGAGTTTTGTTTCATTCGCATGTTTGAGTAATGCTGCATTTTTAATCTTTCTACATCACCAGAGTTCAAAATGATTGGTTCCACCTTGTGATGTCATGTAGTGGTAGTTTACAAGTTAAGAGCTTCCTACTTTTTACTTTAAGTTCAGTAGAGATCGGCATTTTCGGGGCTGAGATCATCCAAATGATTCTGGTGTATGTAGTTTAAAAGCACAGTACAGCACTTCCTGTATTACTTTTTGAAGAAAAACTCAGCCTAAATATGCAGGATTTGTGTGTTAAACATATGTGAATGAAGTAAGACACGACTCCAGGTATTTTTTGGATGAGGAAACAGTATTTTAATCAGAAAGTAGCATAATATCTGAATCTAAGGCAGTTTAATAATTAACCAAATCATAGTATTGACAGCGCTTCCCCGCACTCAAAAAGCACTGCAGTATAGAACTTTCCTCTGAAACTTTGCAGGAGGCGGCCCCGTCGTCGCTGGCAGATGCACTCCTGCCTTTGGCCCCTGCGCTGGCCCCTGCCGAGGCTCCATGTGCGAGAGGTGGAGTCGGGGGGGGATCAATAGTCCTGCTGCGGTGGGTAATCCTGCTCCGTCCTAATGACAGGCTGGCACACAGACAGCTGCCCTACACCTGAGTCTAATAACACAGGCACACGGGTAATGCCGCCGCCGCCCACTGTTACATCTGACAATACACTCTGCTAACTCTTTAGGGACAACATATTAATAGCTAGCTAAGGGTAAAATGTATAATAAATGCTTAATAACATCATTGTAAGTGTTTATAAAGTACTTTCAATGTATTTGTGTAATATTTTTTGTGTTTAAGTACTAATCCTATTTTTTTTTTCCATTAACAGAGTGAGGATTACAATAGATGTTTTTGTGCATGTAAATCTTAAAAAGTATTAACTTCTCAAAACTCACCTTTTAATCAGACCTAATCAGAATTTGTCCTGGCCTTGTTTTAGTGTTATTTTAATGTGAAGCGTCTTTGTGTGAAAAGCGCGACATAAAACTGATGTATTATTATGGTTAAGTATTAATAAGTGTTTGATAAATATGAAATAATAGCTAAGTAACAGTTATTTCATATAATAATTAGCATAAGAATTACCACTTAGTTAGCAATTAACATAAACTAAATGTTACCCAACTTTTAATGTATCTTTAATAAAATTTTAGTTGACAAAATGTGTAGCTAACTTAGACAAATACATTTTACTTAACCAAATATGTTTGTTAATCTTAAGTACATTGCCTCATGGGACATCTTTGTATTCTTTGGAGTGAGTCCCATTGATTCATTTGTTTGTTTTTTTATTATTCATTAGGATATCAGTACTTTTAGTCATCAGAAAGACCTATGGTTAAAGAAAAACTGCACCTAATTCGCCTCAATAAAGCAAGAAGAAATGAATTATGATGCAGCCTAAATAACTATTTATCTATCTGCAGATTACTGCAGAGGGGTTTATAGTTTAAAGAGCATTCAAATGGAGACATACCTAAACTATACCTAAACAACACTATATTATTGCTCAAACTCCTCAGAACTCCTAGTTACTAAACTTGAATAATTCTTAATAAACTATTTTTAAAAATCATTAAGTCTTTCTTCTTGCTCTATTAAAGGTGCATTGTGTAACTTGTTGATGGAGGGTTCATCAAATTCTTTTCTCCATAAAAATGTTATTGCTTTATCTCTAATATTTCAGTCTAATATTACACCTTTTTATCTTCATGGAGACTAAACCAGACCAAGTTAGAAGGCAGATCTGTGGAGAGACGACCCCTCTCACAGTCAAAATGTCTGTTTTTCTAGGTATTTGGGCGCTGTAAAACCATCTGTATTTGGATAAATATAATAAAGACGATGTTGTTTCATTCCATACTGTGGTAGTAATGATATATTCATAAAAAGAGGCAGGGTATGGACCCCTGACCAAAAAGTTACATAGTACACCTTTAATGCTAATTAAGTTGTAGGCTAGTAATTATAGACTATAACCATCTACTTTTTAGTTACAGGTCATTAAAATGTATGGATGGATGTAACTTTGTGTTATTTTTAGTTGAGTTTAGTTTAGTTTAGTTTATTAAGTTTAGTATTATTTGTGTAGTTTTCAGCAAAAAATAATAGTAAAAAAAAAAAAAAAAAACTATGATGAAAATATTGAAGCGAGCCAAATGAAGGCCTGGCAGTGCCGCCACCGTGCTGTCACCGTGCAGACGTCTTCATGAGCGCAGTGTTGTTGGTTGCATCATGGTGGTGGAGGCTCGCTGACACGGCTCTGTTGTGTATACAGCTCAGGCAGAAGGGCTGCTGCTGCTACTGGAAAGTTCCAAAACAGCCCAGGGCACTTATTAGGCAGGTAAGTGTAATGTCAGGGGCACTACATGATTAGCAGGGTCTGAGCACGCCGGTACTTAACTATAGTCATTACATATCAGGCTAGCATTATAGCTACAAGAGTGGCATTCAATTAAATACTGCTCGGTGTGTAATTATGAAACAAGATGACACAGGGCTCCGGGACAAGGAAAACAGCAATTGCTCATCTGAAGTAGAATAGAAAAGTTGAATCAGAAAAAATACTGTGTACATCTTATGTTTGTGATTTATTTAAGTGTGGTTGTTGTAGCTGAAAATGAGATAGACTGGTACATGATTTGGAAATGATAACGTGTGCCATACTAGTTTGCAAGCAAATAAAGGGTAAAGGTCAATACCCTTATAATATACTGAAACAAGAGCAATCCGAGATTTCTGATCTCCGCCAAGGGATTACGTGGACACTGAATCCAGATCTGGACCCGGATCATCACCAACATTTTACGGAGTCGTCCCTGCACCAAGATCTACCTCTGGTGACAATTTCATGAAGATCCAGCCAGTAGTTTATGAGAAATCTCACTAAGATTGTATATCCAGATCCAGATCCAGATTTCAGGTCCGGATCTGGATCATCACCAAAATTTAATGGAGTGGTCCTTGGGTCGAGATCTACCTCTGGTAAAAACTTTCGTGAAGATCCGTCCAGTATATTCTGAGAAATCCTGTCCACAGACAAATAAACAAATAAATAAATAAATAAACCGACTCGATCACATAATCTCCTTGGCGGAGATAACTAGTAGCTGACAAACTAGTATTAGCAAGTAGTATTTTGCATTAAAATTATAATTTTTAAAAATTCCATTAAGTTTTCAAAATCAGTATTGGACTATTTGAGAACTATAAACACATATTACAGAAGTCAGATGTAGTAGGTTTTCTGTAGTTTAAACACTTTTAATAACCAGATCTTACATTTCTGTTAATTTATTTATATTTAAATTTTCCATGTAAGGCATTTTGTGATTAAAAAAAAAAAAAAATCTATGTAAAATGCAAATAAACCTAATAAATTCACCTCCACACTTTCTGGTTGGTTGCCGTCCACTTGTTTGTGTGGAGATGCCATAGATGCTACATACTTCATGTAGACAAGAAAATGACTGTACAAGGCCACGCTTCAGTCAGATCTGTGGAGAGGTAAAGTAGCAATGCAATTAAAGGGATTTCTTTAGCAAAAAAACAAAACAAATAAACAAAAACAATTGCAATTCAAGAAAAGGAACATTCAGTAAAAGCAACAGGTAAGATAGACAGACTCATGGTCTGATGTTATCCATAAAGATTCACTTTTATTTAGTTTAATTCAAATATCTGTATTTGTCGCCAAGAGGTTAATGTTCATTCACACAGAAGAAGACAAGCAGAAGCATAACAGGCAAAGTAAAACATCCCCATGAAGACATCAGAAAAGTTTCCTAGTGCACCTTTAGAACAATGGATAAGGTAAATCATTAATTATTCTGGCAGTACAATTAAACACATTTCCAGGCTTACCAACATCTATTATATTGAAAAAGAAATGACAGTACTGAATCTGCCCCACTAAAGCTAAATAAAATGTGGTTTTGATGCCACAGTGAGCGCACAGACCCAATGGCAGCAGGTGATTTGTCTTGCGAGGGCCACATCCTCAAACGGCTCATTGATCAGAGGCACAGATTGGGGCAAAGAGATCAAATGTGGTGTAAAGAAGAGTTTCTCTGAAGGAGGCAGATTTCTCCACTCAAAAGGGGCCATCTGGTAGCACTGTCACTAATTTCCAATTGATTGTAATTACCTCTGAGCACAGGCCAAGCCCAGGGTCAGTCTGGCTGTTTTATCCAATGTGAAGTCACTGTAAATACACCGTGATATTTAGTACTATTTAATCCAGCAACACCTTTGATCTTTGACAAATGCAATCATAGTTTTGTGTTTTGAAAATATGTATGTGAGTATTAACTGTACTTTGCATATGGGCTGCAATCAAAAGTGAAAAATTAGCCAAACAGAAAGATAAAAGACATTTGTTGAAGTTTGTGCTATAGAGAGTAATGTTATTTCAAACATTTTGCAAGAAGTACAGGTTTATCGTTCATTAGGAGAGACAAATGACTGTGATCATGTTATCAGTAATCCAAACAGTTGTAGCTCATAACTGGCGTGACACAGGAGGTTCTCTCATATTTCTCCAGTGGCCATGTTGCTTTAGAGCTTTTAATGCCAGCTGAAAAGACAGAACAATCGCAAGTTCACTTTACCAAACAATGTCCAAAAGAGAAATGATAAGCAACACAAGGGCGCAGATGGGACAGTGCCTGTGTTTATTTTACAGCCATGCAGCATAAAAGAGCCCGGGCTGATTCTGTTTGCATAGGCCAGAGGTAAACAAGTCGTGCAACTATAAAGACAAAAATGTTCCATTAATTCAACCCAGAGTTTCTGTCTATATTTATATATACAGAATAATCAAATAAAAACACTGATAAAATCACTTGAATATGTAAATATTATATGAGGGTCCAAAGTGAATTCATGCCAGTGTTTTCCTTCAAGTCTCAGTGCAAGCATCAGTTCATGTTTAGTGCCGTCAAAAGCTTTAAAAGCATTGAAACCCAAGAACAGTTTGGGAAACCTTAGCCACGCCACATCAATAATTAAAGAGTGTGGATATTTTGATGTGTATGTTAAGGGGACAGCAGTGACATGAGACATACTTGTTTTAGGTGCATTGAGTATTCCACTTTAGACCTGCACAATGTAAGAGTAATGATGAAAAAAAAATGAAACGACATTGCAGCGCTGCCAGAGCCTGTGATCCAGTGAATGGTGGGAACCACAGCTTGAGTACAGTAGAGGTGTGAGCTGTCTGGGCCTCTTACTCACACTGCTCCAGACTCAATAGTCCATTGTCTCGGGCCCAAAGTGGAACCTCAAACCTATAAGTCAAAGGTGGGGGGCAGCAGATGAAGTTATCTCTGCAGGAGAGCTGTTTGGCAGAGACCTCCGTGGTCAGGGAACACTTTCTAGATCCCGTTCCCTCACTGCCACAGTAAATCCTCCCACGCATGTGAGCCTGCTCTAGATGTGATAAAACTAACAATAGCTGAGCGCAGCATGAGCAACAAGTGATAGAAATATACATGCCATATCGATTTATTTTCTCAGCACAAGCAGCAGTCAAAATAGTGTTTGGGCTGCTCATTTCTTTTCCTTTTGGAAACAATTACACACTTAAAAGAACGTTTTTACATTCAACAAACCATGTTGTGCTTCATACATAGTACATTGTATGTGAATGCACGTTGTATTGAACGAGTTAAAGTGGATCAACTTGACCACAGCTGGGTGCCAGTACAAGTCAGACAGCTAAGCACACAGTATACTTTCCTCATTTAATTCATCAAACGTGGACTGGCATCATAAAGACTCGCCCGGGACGGTTCCAAAAGGCCTAAATATTAGTTCACGTCAGATTGCGTTTGGTTTATAATTCTAATTTTGTATTTAGTTAGCATTTGCTCCAATTAAATGATAAAATAGTAATCTGATGTAATAATATGGTTTGTCTTAAAGAGAAAGGTCAGTGCGTCAGCGCCGTAAATGAACAGCCAGATCACGCGCTCGCGGGAAAAGACGCGCGTACCGTGACGTAGCTTAATTGAACCGCAAAGACAGAGATCATTTGGCCAGTGTTAGAAAACAAACCAAAAAGCTTAACACTCTAATCATTTCCATGTGTGGCAACCCAATGGCTGTTTAAAATCTGTCACATTTGCCTCTGCGCACCACTGAAATGCGTAAAAACACAGTGTGAAAAGCTCGGCTCGGACATTTCATGCTCATAATAATTCGTTTTAGAGTGAAATATGGTGACACAGTGGCACATATACTTCTAATCATACGTGAGCGCTCATGCTGCTCCGCGCTGACAGTGGAGAAAAGGGGAGTGGGCGGTGTTTATTGACTGCCAGTGGCACCAGACACTACTACCCCGTATATAAACTGGGAGGGACGTCAAACACTCTCATTGGGACCCACAACACGCTGATTCTCCCACGCACGCTCACATCACTGCAAGCACAGGGCACCGCCACACACGCACCCCGAACCCCTGACCGGCACGATGGATGGACCACATAAGGACCGCAGAATGTCGCACTTGTGGATATTGACGTTACTTTTATGTTTCTAACCTATTGGATAACTCTGGCTTTTTGCATCTTCTGGATACGGTTTGTGCAGCTGGATCTCGTCCCTCGGGCTTTGGAAGAAGGATTATATTTATTTACATCTGAGGCTGTTTGCTGTCTCATCTTGGAATAGAGGCGTTTTTGGGGAGGACATATAGATTTTCCAAGGATACGCACATTAAACTCTAAAGGATGGCCGTTTGGTTCACACTGGTCTTCTTAATAGTTATTTCAGTACTTACTCAGGTACTTATTTTTTCTTAATACTCAAAAATATGTAGGTTTTTCAGAGTCTATATTTGCTAACTTTATGTGTGATCTTCTTAGGTTCTGGGAGCAGGTGTGTTCGAAGTAGAATTCCATCATTTTCAGAATACTAATGGTGCGCTCGCAAATGGACTAAGTTGCGGGAAAAGTGGCTGCAGGACTTTTTTCACAGTTTGTCTAAAGAACTTTCAGACTGTAGTTTCTCCTGGTAAATGTTTGTTCGGTAGAGCAACCACACCTGTTCTGGGTACCGACTCCTTCAGCATCCAGCAGAACGCACGGCTGCGACTACCGCTCAACTTCACTTGGCCGGTAATATATAAACTGCGTTTTATTTGAAGTCTTATTAAAATCATAACTCTAACAGAACTGAGTTCGGTATTTAAACGCATTGCCCACCTTTCTTCACAGGGAGCTTTTTCCTTAATAGTAGAAGCTTGGCATTCTCCTTCCACGGGGCTGCCTGGAGGTAAGGACCCATGTTCACCGCTAGAGGGAGCACTTCTTATGGCATAGTTTACTTTTATAAGTTCTTGCATTGCTACGAGACAGTGTCCGGTTGAATAACAAAATATAGCAAATACATGAATATGAATAATAATAAAATACTCATAATGCATTTTTGTTCCAGACACCACCAACCCTGAATTCTTGATAAGCTCTTTTACCATCCAAAAAAAGTTGGGAATAGGGCCTGAGTGGTCCCAGGAGGCAGCGAGCGGCACGCAGACGGAGCTAAGGTACTCTTACCGCTTCATCTGCAATGAACATTACTACGGGGACACTTGTTCCAAAATATGCACTCCAAGAGACGACCGTTTTGGCCACTACACCTGCAAGCCTGATGGGCAAATAGCCTGTCGACCGGGATGGAAGGGAGAATACTGCCAAGAACGTAAGCAAGTGTGAAAAGTGACTTTTATTTGTGTGTGGTATGGGCTACTTCATTTGGAACAAAAGCGCTTCACATAGGGCCAGCTTTAAATGATAGTTTACACAACACAATTTGGCCTATACGTTGACAGATTTGTGTGATGGTGAAATGCAGTGCCATTTGGGTGAAATAGGAGCCCACTTTCCCCGTGGAGGGCGCGTGCGTCTTTAATCCGGGTTACGCGTGGACCACGCCCGGCAGCACGCGCCGAGGTTAATCGCGGCATTATCGGGCGCCACGCGCCACTTAACTGCGGCTTCTTTTGTTGGCTGTTGTTGAGCGGCGCAGGCGGCAGCTGCACGCACGGCTCGCATTGCCCAGCCACAACAATAGGGCAGCTGTCCTGCTTTAGGAGAACAAGCATCTGCTCACCACTAACCAGCCGTATTCCATTTAAAATCAATGGCACACTGCCTTGAGCCTACAGCTTTAGACATGCCCATTTATTACTAAACAACCTGCTAATAGATTATAATGGGAGAAAGAAACATTTATAATCACTGAACACTTAATTACCAAGCTTCATGCTCATTTAACTGTGCTAATGTATATCTTCTTATTATACAGCTGTCTGTCTTGAGGGGTGCAATGAAAGAAATGGAAACTGCACGGTTCCTGGAGAGTGCAGGTGAGTCACAACTATAGGCCTAGAACAGAACTTAAGGATGAAATGTCAAATACTTTACACACATACATCCATTTTGAAATGGATGTGACATTTGGGAGACTTATGCTGGGTGTATTAACCCATAACGCTCTTTGGTTTGAGCAGATGTCGAGAGGGCTGGCAGGGCCTATTCTGTGATGTGTGTAAACTTCACCCGTCCTGTAAACATGGTACCTGCACAAAGCCGGGGCAGTGCACCTGCAAAGAAGGCTGGGGAGGAATCTTCTGTGATCAGGGTAATTTATATCATGTTTCTAACTGCAGCAGTTTAAAGGCAAAATATTTGCTCACAAATAAATGTTAGCAGTGTAAACAGCAGAGCACTATAGAATGTTTTGATCCGTGTGTTTGTAGATTTGAACTACTGCACCCATCACAAACCTTGTGCAAACGGGGCCACTTGTATGAACACCGGTCAGGGCAGCTACACCTGCACCTGCCTGCCAGGTTTCACCGGGGTCAACTGTGACGTGGAGGTCAGGCAGTGCGACAGCCAGCCCTGCCGTAATGGAGGCTACTGCGTGGTGAGTCCGGAAGTCCCTCTCTCTCCTTTCCCACAACACACGTCTTCCTGTTTTTGTTTTTGCCTAGCACTATCTGCTAGTACAAGAGGATGCTATTGATTGTCAAGTTACAAAATGACCCAGTTCACAGGGACGTCCTGTAAATAGAACTAAGGGTGGCTTGGTTTCCATTGACATTGTTAAGTCTTTTTGACAGAGCTTCTATTTGTCTGTGTGCAGGATTCAGAGGATGGGTACAGGTGTGTGTGCCCACCAGGCTACGAGGAGCCTCACTGTGAACATAAGAAGCTGACCTGTGCAGACAAACCCTGCTTTCATGGGGGCAAGTGCAAAGAGCAGGACAATGGGCACAGTTACACATGTGAGTGTCCAGCAGGCTACACTGGACTCAACTGTGAAAAGAAGATGGACAGATGCACTTCACTGCAGTGTGCTAATGGTAAAACAATGCACACAAAACATGTCATAAACTTTTATAGTATGTCTCTGATAAATGTAGGCATTGATTCACCGCAATTGTTTCTTACACAGGTGGTCATTGTGTGAACCACGGTAACTATGGAGTGTGCAGCTGTCGCTCAGGCTTCACAGGACAACGCTGTGAAATCAACATTAATGAGTGTGCCAGCAACCCCTGTGCTAATGGCTCCACCTGCACTGACCGCATCAACGACTACACATGCACCTGCCCCCTGGGGTTCAGTGGCCGCCACTGCGATAGACCCACACAGCTCTGTGGAGCAAAGGCCTGTCTCAACGGAGGGACCTGTACCAGAGGAGCTAGGGGCCAGCACACATGCACCTGCCCCACAGGGTACAGCGACCCCTTCTGTCAGACCCATGAATCAGACGACCAGTCCAGCAAGTCCACAGGCTGGCAGTACGGGGACAAAGTCACTTTTGCCGCCATCGGCGTGGGAATTGGACTAGTGCTTCTGGCAGTGTTTTTCTACATGGTTTTCTTGGGACTACGTCATATTAAAAAACAAAGAACTGACCATCACAAGTCAGAGACTATCAACAACCTGTCCAAGGTTGATCATCAGAAAGAGAACCTTATTTCTACAGTAGAGCTGAAGAACACAAACAAAAAGATGGAACAGGAGGTGGACTGTACCAGGGACAAGTCTAATCATAAACACATTAATCACTACCACCCGGATTATAAAATGTCCATGGGGTACAAGGACGAACTGTCCTATCTAGACAAAGAAGAAAACTGTGAAAAGACATTAGAAGACAAGCACCATTTTAGAAAAATGTACAGGTAAGAATACTCTTACTAGTCTTGTTTACAATGTGCAGAACAAGACCATAAATATATATAATACACAAGAGTAATATGAACCCAACTGACCACTATGTTTATTTTGTTCCCAGAGAAAGGCCTGAGTGTCGAATATCAACAATATGTTCTTCCAGAGATCCAATGTACCAGTCTGTCTTTGTGATAGCAGAGGAGAAAAATGAATGCATTATTGCAACTGAGGTATTTTCTTCTTTTTCAAACCATCTTGACTTGATGTGCATTCAGGATGTCTGACTTCTGACTGTATGTTGTCATTTACAGGTATAATAATGTGGACTTGCATTGGATTTCTTGTGGACTGTTTACAAATGAAGAGAGACTTGGATTTATTTAATTGTAAGCTGCTGCTCTTGAAAACTTGACAACTGGATGGAGTCACTGTGCTCTTCGAATGCAATAGGACTAAAATTATTAACTATTGTGAGAATGTAAAGAGGAAAAATAAACAAATCAAACTTTTGAACGCGCCTTCAAACCCTGTCCAAGTTCATCTGAGGGCCGGGGTCAAGACATTTCAACTGCACACTGCTGACAAGAAGATTGCCCTTTTGATGGAGCACCTCACTGTAGTGCAGTAATCAGCAATCAACAAATCAACTTACTGCCAACAAGGCTTTGAAAGGAGCCATTTTGGTTCTAGTAGCCTCTATGCAAACTCAGACCAGCCTTTGCTAAATCAAGAGACAAACTACTGTAGACGGTTCATTAGGTTTGTGAATTGAAGAAGAATGTATGCAACACTGACAAAAAGCCTTATTTAAATATACTTTTAAAGAAAAATAGCCTGTGCCTAGCCTTACCCTCGTTACTTTGCACACAAATACAGAGTTCATTTTAAAAGATCAAAAATTATATGTGGCCGTAGAGTGCAGGGATATACAAGACTGTTTTACCTTATGCAAAAATCTCTCTCTTTTTTTTTTTTTTTTTTTTTTTTTTTCAAATTTTTTGCTATTATGTGCATTACGTCGCCGAGGACGCCTTCAATAAATATGACTTAAATGTTTTTGTATGATTAGTATTTCATGAGTAATTTAACAATATGAAGCACTGATCTTTATGTTTTATATAAGATTATTTTGTATATAGTGTATATTTATATGATGAGAATAGAATTATGACTTGTACTGTACATGTGTTTTCAACTCACCCCAAAAGGTGATTTATTTTAATTTGTTGTTGTTTATTTTAATGTTAATATTTCTGATAAAAAACAATGAATACATATCTGGTACACTGTTTGTTTGTTGCTATTTTATGGTTGGGTGTACATGTCATTGCATAGTAATGTGTTTAAATCCTGGAATCATCTAGTAATGTGTCCCACAAGGGCTGGTGTGGCTTCATTGTCTAATAGAAATATACACATATTTGGCCTTAATGATTATGTCCACGAGATCTGCAGCCATGTGATGTGAAATCACTACGCTAACATCACTAAGCTGGCAGCAATAGACATTACTTTAACAAAAAAGTTATATTTTAAAATTGTATGTGAAAATAAAGAATATTTGTGTTTTTCTACTGAATGGACATTATATTGTGTCTTTTTTAAATGATCAAACTAAAAAGCAAAAATAATTTATTGTGGTCAAGTAAATGATATTTCTGTGATACTTAATCAGAAAGTAGTGCCATTTACCACCACTCGGGGGCAGCGAGCCAAGACTGAAAAACAGAACAACTGAACGTGATTCTGTCAAATTCTCCTTTGCGTTTAGGAAAAGTCCGATCAAAAATAGGTGTACCCGAGATGATCTCCAATAATATCCTGTGCAGTCAGTGCAGCCACTGGAGTGCTCCTCATCTAATCTTAACCAGACTAATAAGCTTATGGAGCACAGGCACAAGCACTGCAACTCAATGGGTCTATTTATAGATGATGTAATTACCACAGCGACCATCACAGGCTGGTGCAAGTGCCCCCAAAATCAGAGTTGTGTCATCTAAAATGGTGTACTTCAATTGATTTTGCAAGTAAAACAAACAAACAAACAAAGACAAAACTTACAATCAGGACTGTAAATAGCCTATCGGAAGTGAGTATATAGACAGATATGCAAGTCACTTCAAAAAACACTTATTCTTATTCTTATATATATATTATTGATTAAAAAAAAAAAAAAA
>KN488351.1:0-11518 GCA_000787155.1 Scartelaos histophorus | reverse complement strand
TTCTCCGTAAAGTCTGTATTGATTCATGGGAGCCACAGTACAATGTTTGGCAATATTATGGTAGGATCACGATACTGCTTGAGTGGTCTATGATCAACATTAAAAGGGCAAAGTGTAGCTTTTCTAGAGTGATGTTAGGCACCCGCTTGAGTCCACACATATGTTACAGAAAATGTATTTTTGTGTTATCTCATCAAAAATATACTTGGGCTTTTGTTTTATTCACACTAACACTGGTCTGTCTACATCTCCAAAGCTCAAAATGCCGTGTTCCACTTTGTGACGTCATGAAGTCGTAGTTTTCTAGTTTTTCAAATTTTGTTGCAGAAATTACCCACATGATTCTAGTGAAGGTGTGTGGAGTTTAAAACACAGTGGAGCACTTCCTGTATTACATCACATGGCATTGCAAAGTGGAACAGTGTTTTTAACGTGAAAGAAAAAGAGCCATGCAGGTATGTTTTTGAGGAGGAAACAGCATTATAACGTACAGCCGAAAATAGCGTAATGTGGGTGTGTTCTCCAAAGTACCATGAGGTAGGTATTTCTCGTTTAACCTTTGTGAAATAAGATTAAATAGTTCAGGCTCGGTGGAGGTTTGTAAGTCCTTCCATATTGCCCTTATTGTTTGATGCTGAGCTTTACGGCAATACCAAAGGCCCACCTGCACATCTCGGATCGACGTGAATAAAAGAATAAGTCAGATTTTATTATAGTGACTTGCGGACTGAAAGTTGGGGCCTACAGCTCTGTGGGAGGTTTGAGCCTGTCCACTCACGGGGCTGTTGTGTATTTGGGGCATTCCAATTGGTTTCGCTGGCTTTGTAGTGGAACGAGAGTCCTCCTTCTGAGTGTCCTGCTTGGGTATAAGAAGTCCCAGTGCACTTGAAGGATCAGAGCGCTGAAGCTAGCCCGAACCTGCGCCGCTACACTAATCGCACGGCCCAATCCATTCCCGTCTAGCACCTCTTCAGAGACCCCTAGCTCCTTTGTACTGACAATACACAAACGACCATTCAAACGAAGCCAGTCTGTAATCAGTGAAATACTAGCCTCTGGGCCTCTGCTGAAAAAAAAGAGAAAAAAGGAAGGAGAGAGGGCAACAGAAAGAGCGAAAATCCATCTATGACCAATCAGCGTTAACTACCTGTCTAGCTTCAGTCGCAGATGGTGACCTAGTCCAGTGCAGGAGTGGAAAGTAATGACAAATACTCGTGTTACTGTACTTGAGAAGACACTTGCACTTTGGTTTTGTACTATTACTTGAGCAGAATCAGGTCAATTTTAAATAATAGTTACCAAGCACAGTCCCAATCGCCCAATCCAGTTGTTTCTGTACCGGCAAACACACAGAACTGACAATATAATGGATTAAGATAATAAAATTCAGTTTTATACTATTGCACTGATCACGTTTTGCATAAAAGCTTGATCTAAATCATGTAAAAAGTAACTCGTACTGTTTATTTTCCATGCATTTTTTTAACTTAAAGACTGTGTTACCTTTCTACGGGGTATTACCTGCTCACCCAAAATATATGCCCATCATCATGTTGCCGTTTATTGTTTTAAAAATGCAATATTTACCTAAGATGACATAAGTTTCTCTTTCATTTTTGATGCTTTGAGTTGCCCCCGGCCAGTCACTCCCTCCTCAAAGCTCTATCATAACACAAACAGCGCGGATTTCGCTAATAAAACTACTGCACAGTGCACCAGGTTGTAGTATTTGGTTTTGTAACGTTTTTGGATATTTATGTAAAATTCGGGAGCTTGGGTGACGTAGGTTTGTGGGCAGAGCATTGGATAGGGTTATACTTTCGGGAGCTTGGGTGACGTAGGTTTGTGCTAAGACGCTAAGGCGAGTTTGAATAGGACCCGGGAGGTCATTAGATTACTCAACATGCGTGGACGAAATATAACACCTCTTCAAGTATGTTTCTGATGAGGGAACTGACTTTGACTTTTTCTGACTTTGCATAATATTATACTATTGCACTGATCACGTTTTGCATAAAAGCTTGATCTAAATCATGTAAAAAGTAACTCGTACTGTTTATTTTCCATGCATTTTTTTAACTTAAAGACTGTGTTACCTTTCTACGGGGTATTACCTGCTCACCCAAAATATATGCCCATCATCATGTTGCCATTTATTGTTTTAAAAATGCAATATTTACCTAAGATGACATAAGTTTCTCTTTCATTTTTGATGCTTTGAGTTGCCCCCGGCCAGTCACTCCCTCCTCAAAGCTCTATCATAACACAAACAGCGCGGATTTCGCTAATAAAACTACTGCACAGTGCGCCAGGTTGTAGTATTTTGTTTTGTGACATGTTTTTGCATATTTATGTAAAATTCGGGAGCTTGGGTGACGTAGGTTTGTGGGCAGAGCATTGGATAGGGTTATACTGCTAAGGCGAGTTTGAATAGGACCCGGGAGGTCATTAGATTACTCAACATGCGTGGACGAAATATAACACCTCTTCAAGTATGTTTCTGATGAGGGAACTGACTTTGACTTTTTCTGACTTTGCATAATACACTCTACTCCAAGTATACTTCCATGTACTTTTACTTGAGTACAGATTGTCAGTACTCTTTCCACCGCTGGTCCAACGTGCCCCATCCAGATGTAAGTTGTAGAGGAGGACAGACTGGTACCTCCACCCACCAGACACCACCGGCCCACGCCCTCATCCACTCCGAAAATGTTTTTACTCAAAGATGTGGCCTTCAAACATATCTGATACATGACCTCACTGCTGCTACTTGGAACCAAAATGTTCGCTTTAATAATCTAAACCGCATACATTCCTCATTAAAACTGATGGATGGGTATTTATCTGGCTTCAGACTTGAGGAAAGAAATTAACAGAATCTGAGGAGTTAGAGGTGGCATTATTAAAGGCAATGCGCTGCACAAAATGGACTCCTGTGAGTGTTAAGACAAGAAAATATACCTGGAGTTGTGCTTTGTGCTTGTTGGAGTAACCTTACATTATTAGTCTGTATTCTCTGGTCCAATCTGTGACTTTCAGCCACCGTTTATGTTTAGTTTAGTGCAGATTGGCGATTCCAGGGGTGAAATTTTGATGATTCTAGTGAAGATATAAGTGTATGAAAAATGGATTCCTGTGGGCGTTAAGGCAAAAAAATATACTTGGAGTTGTGCTTTGTCCTTGTTGGAGTAACCTTACATTATTAGTCTGTATTCTCTGGTCCAATCTGTGACTTTCAGCCACCGTTTATGTTTAGTTTAGTGCAGATTGGCGATTCCAGGGGTGAAATTTTGATGATTCTAGTGAAGGTATAAGTGTATGGAGTTTAAAAATACTGTTTGAGAGAAGAACTCTTAAATAATTCTGCTTATGATGAGGGAACACCATTATCACAAGACATCAGAAAATAGTTTAATATAGCCTCTTTAATGCATATGATTGTAAATAATATGAACTGAAGAAGTACAAAAGCGAAACCCAAACTAAAGTTGTTGATAATGATGGACAGATAGAGCTAATATCGGTATCTGGGATATTGGGGGATTTTTCCTAGTTATATTGGTTTAATATTGACAAATTCCCCAATATTTGGATCCAATATTTTTATTAAGCTGTCCCAGTCTTTGAGTCCATGTGTTATTTCCAGTGTGTCCTCAGTTATCAGATTTGTCTGTTTTGTCAGGCTAATGAGATGGAGATGTAGACAGACTCAAACATCTGTGACTGAAGCAAAACACAACATGGCTCAAAGCTGCAAGCGCCAGTATTGAGTAATATACCTTTAAAGTGCTTTCGGTATCGGGAATTATTGATTATCAACAATAGCAAGAGAAATTTCAGGTATAAAGGGGTAAAAAAAGGTATTGTCCCTAATTATTGATGATATATTTAGGCAGAGGATGAACTGCAAACTCAACAAGTAGCAAAAACGACAAAAAAGTCACATTTATAAGACATTAATTTTGCATCTTGTTGTGTTAATCTCTTAAACTATACAATACTGTACTCATAATGCAAATCTAAATTACATTGTTTAGGGCTGAGTGAATTTCAAGTTTCTGCACACTCAAGTTACAATTTATTGAACTATGTGTGTCTGTAATCCCTCAATTGTCCAGGTAGGATCCATAAAAGAACTGAGAACAAACTAGATTTTTTTATTTTACGGTGGCTCTATGTAAGGTTACTCTTGGCATTTAAATAAAATTTCCTGAATTCCGAAAACATTCCCTCAATATTGTTGCATTCCTAAGTCACAAACAGATGTGCTCCAGCTAACGTAAGTCTAACGTAAAACGAAAACTACATAAAGCAATCACCAATCATGACGTATACATGATTTATAATGGACTTTTTACTAAATCAAAAGATATAGTCTGTTGTCAGTTGTTAATCGCTATGGCAACGATCCTAATTTCTCACGATTCTGAAACCGATGGATATGAAACTATCTTCAGACTTGTCAAAAACTTCACAAGATGCGTATGGTGAAGTATCGTATATTCTCCGGTGACTAAACGCGTCCTCTTTAGAAAAGCTCGTTTAACTGCGACGCTCGTTTGTGTATTGGACTGTTAGCCGCTTCGTTGCGTATTCGCTCGTTGGGTTTCGGTCGTCTTGCTCAACGGCCCACGAGGGAACTTGAAAGGGAAGGATCGACCGTCGTGGATTGTGAGTTTTGGTCAGACAATTTTTAACAATTCTATATCAATTTAAGTAGGAAATGAATGTTATGCATGCATATCTGATGTCATAATTACAGATATAGTGTAAGCGCAACGGCTTTTGAAAGAAATATCCCAAATTACGATTCTCAAATGTTGAATTTTATCATTATTTGTTATGGATTGGCCCCATTTACCATATCGTCACCTGCCTAAAATAATCGCCTAAGTCACTTTTTGCCCAAGTTTACTTTTTTGCATCACTCATGTCCTCCCAATTTTGGGGTTTTTTTTTTGTGTTTCCTGAAAAACCTTAAAAAAATGACTTATGCGATTATTTTAGGAAGGTGTCGATATTAATCTTATACATTAAAACAAGAAAGAAAAAACAAGAAAAACTGACCATTTTAAATAGTCTGCAGTGGTTTAAAGTACTTCCTCTCTTACTTTATGTAATCAGAGTTTTGTAAAGCCAACAGCTAGCATGCAAACACACACTTCCTGACAAATCTTGCAAGAATTACATGGTAACAATTACATTTTTGTGCTTGTTTTGTTTTAACATGGATGTTCCCAGTAATTACAGAAATATTAAACCATAAACTGGGTCAAAAAATCTGGAATCTGACAGAAAAACATCAAATTGTGACCCGTCCTTAAATTGTTCGCGTACAAGACAAACGCCATGAGAAGAAGAAAAAAAAAAACATTATGAGTTTAAGACAACAATCGCACTATTTTACACCTCTGTCTCCTTTAATGACTTCCACATAATTCAACACTAACTCATACTAGCGAAGGGAAAAGCACAAAACTAGCTGGGGGCAAAAGTCATTACAGCTCTCAGCTTTTTGAAGTTTGGGTTCTGACAAATTGCCCTGTCTAACCACACAGGTCTGAGTGAGGTTTGCCTGTCAGAATCCCGGTGCAGCCGCCGCCTAGGGCCAATGTAGTGACGGAGATATCTATAGAACACATCCACGCACTATTTCCAAGTTAACAGACAAGTGTCAAAGCACAGGGTTTAAGCTTAAGCGCAGAATTCTTGCCGATCTAACATTCTGACAACCCTGAGCCCTTAAGATCGCCATTGTTCCGCTCAATAGCTGCGCGAGACGGTACCGCCGATCCTCCGCAACCACCTGCGCGGCGCGAGTTGCCAAAAACACGAATCGTTTTTGGTGCCTACGCGTGTGAATCGATCCGAACTGAAATATCTGGAATGGTGTAAGCAGAATGTATCCAGGCCCGGGTCTCTACATGTCAGTGTGTAGTCCAGGTGTTGTTGCTAACGGTGGGGGAGGGGGCGAGAATGTGGGAACAAGATATGATGCGATGTGCTAATATGATAGCTATGTGTGTTTGAAAATATGTGAAACGTAACTGCGAAGTACAAGTAGGAAAATAGTATTGATGGGGAGCGAATATATAGTTGCACAGTGGTCTAAAAAGGGTCAAGAAATGGATTCTTTTGAGCTTTATGTCATAATTAATGTTGCTACCTCCTCAAAAACTGCGATTATGTTTAGTCTGTCTACATCCCCAAAGCTCAAAATGCTCTGTTCCAGCTTGTGATGTCATGAAGTGGTCGTTTTAATGTTGATAGTTTCCTTTTAGTTCAGTTTAGATTGGTAATTCCAGAGCAGAAACCATCCAAATGATTCTAGTGAAGGTGTATGGAGTTTAAAAACGCAGTGGAGCTTGTTACCACGTGACTAAATACGCAGGGTTTGTGTGTTAAAAGTGTGTGAATGAAGCAAAACACAACTCCAAGTACAAGTACAAGTAGGAAAACTAAAAGGTCTAAAAGGGTCACAAAATGGATTCTTTTGAGCTTTATGTCGTAATTAATGTTGCTACCTCCTCAAAAACTGCGATTGTGTTTCATTCACAGTTTGAGCAACTCTTTATTATTACATCCCCGAAGCTCAAAATGCTCCGTTCCAGCTTGTGATGTCATGAAGTGCTCGTTTTAATGTTGACAGTTTCCTTTTAGTTCAGTCTAGATCGGTAATTTGAGGGCGGAAACCATCTAGATGATTCTAGTGAAGGTGTATGGAGTTTAAAAACACAGTGGAGCTTATTACCACGTGACTAAATATGCAGGGTTTGTGTGTTAAAAGTGTGTGAATCAAACAAAACACAACTCCAAGTACAAGTACAAGTACAAGTAGGAAAACAGTATTGATGGGGAGCGAATATATAGTCGCATAGTGGTCTAAAAGGGTCACAAAATGGATTCTTTTGAGCTTTATGTCGTAATTAATGTTGCTACCTCCTCAAAAACTGCGATTGTGTTTCATTCACAGTTTGAGTAACTCTTTATTATTAGTCTGTCGACATCCCCGAAGCTCAAAATGCTCTGTTCCAGCTTGTGATGTCATGAAGTGCTCGTTTTAATGTTGACAGTTTCCTTTTAGTTCAGTTTAGATCGGTAATTCCAGGGCGGAAACCATCCAGATGATTCTAGTGAAGGTGTATGGAGTTTAAAAACACAGTGGAGCTTATTACCACATGCCTAAATATGCAGGGTTTGTGTGTTAAAAGTGTGTGAATGAAGCAAAACACAACTCCAAGTAAGTTTGTGAGGTCAAATATAGCATAATATTTAAAGTGTGTCATTTTTTGGTTCTAATTTGAGCCAGTTTTCCTGTTGATGTGGATTTGGTTGAGTCCACTTCTAGTTCTTGTTTAGTCCTGGTCTAGTTCAGGTTTACTTTGGTGTTTAGTCCTGGTTTAGTAAGACTTTTAATGTGGTGACTGTGCGACTGTGAACGCAGTCTTGTACGATCTTGTTAAACATCATCATAAAGCAAAAAGTGGAGTGTTAAAACTGACTCACGGAATCAGTTTTAACATTTTCTCAGGGTTTATATGAGTCCAGTCCAATATGAATCAAGAGTTATATGAACATTTTAAGCTTAAACGAATTTTTTAAAACAGACTTTGTAGGGTTATCTTCATTTAGCTAAACGACCCACCGAGATGTTTTATTTTTACTCTTATTTTAGTTAATTTAAGATGAAATTATGCACAAAACTGGTTCAAACTGGCACTAAGGGAAGCTGAATTCACTTCAACCAGATCAACTCAATGCAAATAACCCCAACTCAAACCCCCATTTAACTTTCAAATTGTTAAAATAACACTTTTTATGTTAAAAACAACAACAAATATTTTAGCTTGAAATGTTTTTGCTGTATAGCTCCAAGCCTTTCTGTGTGAAGAATGGAGATGGTTCAGCTAATGTTTTTGGAAGGCTGAACTGAACTTTATGTCCTAGTCTATTTTATCTTTTTTATCTTCTGCATCTTCTGCTTCTTCTTCTTTTGGTGCTTCTTCTTCTGCTGCTTCTTCTGATTCTTCTTCTGCTGCAGCTGCTTCTTCTGATTATTCTTCTTCTGCTGCTGCTGCTTTTTCTGATTCTGATTCTTCTTCTTCTGCTGCTGCTTCTTCTGCTTCTTCTTCTGCTTCTTCTTCTTTTGCTTCCTCTTTTTCTGCTGCTGGTTCTTCTGATTCTTCTTCTGCTTCTTCTTCTTTTGCTGCTTCTTCTGATACTTCTTCTTCTTTTTTCTTCTTCTCTTTTGCTGCTTCTTCTGATACTTCTTCTTCTTTTGCTTCTTCTTCTTCTGCTGCTGCTTTTTCTGATTCTGATTCTTCTTCTTCTGCTGCTGCTTCTTCTGATTCTTCTTCTTCTGCTGCTGATTCTTTTTCTTCTGATTCTTCTTCTTCTTCTTCTTTTGCTTCTTCTTCTGCTGCTGCTGCTTCTACTTCTTCTTCTCTAACAACCAAATAGACAGCAGTAGTAGCACTACTTTTGTGACCTTCTGCACTGTTGCACCGTGGTTAGCTCTCCTCACATCCAGAAGATCCTGGGGTTTGCCTTCCTGCTCTTCCTTGTCTTTCTATGTGAAGTTTACACGTTCTACCTGTGTCTTCCTACAGGTGCTTTGGTTTCCCTTCCACTAAAAAACATGCCCGGGACTCCTTAAACAAAGAGATTCCGAAACAAATCCAAATCTCAGCGTGACATTCTGGGTTTAATAAAAGGTGAATTTGAAGAAATAATCAAGTTTAAAGCCTTTAAGCGCATTACAAAACTAAAACTACTATTAAGGACAATCAAAATCTAATTGACCTTAGTGGTTAGAAACACGATCTTCAGTTCATAATCCAAATCCCTTATTATACTTATGGCCCATATTTAAGCCTATATGATCTTCAGTGGCGTTTCTCCTCCCAGTAGTTGAGCCCTCGACAATCCCCCGGCTCAGCTCGCTCGCTCTCTAACCCAGTGCTCGGTCGACGGCGGCAGCAGCAGCAGCAGGAGGGGAGCTGTGAGCTGGTGGGCAGAGGAATGCAGCTCACATCTCTGCCATAGCAGCCCGGTCCAGGTAATGCGCCGGCGTGTTGGCACTTGTCTGGAGCGGCTCATCCCTCCTCTGTATTAATAAGAGCGTGTTGTATGGCTGTGTTTTACAAGGCCAGGCTTACGGGAAGATAAATGATGAACTCCTCCACCTCTTCCTATCATTTACTCTAATACTTCCACCAGCGCTTTGCTAGCGTCTGGGCGCACCGCGGATACACGCTCGCGTCATGGTAAAAGTATGAGCGTAAAAACAGACGTCCGTGATTGACAGGCCGAAGTGTGGAGTTAAAGGTGAGTGTGCAGGCCTCTCCGTGAACACAGAATTATAACTACACCTTAATTAACCTCGATAAAGCATGAAAAAAGATGATTAAGGCTTAGTAAGGAAGTTAAGAAGTTCAGGTTAGCGTATTATTTAAGGAGTTACTAAGCATGAATGATTCAGAAGCAACTATTATGAATTGAATACTTTGTTCACAAAATACTATAATTAAAATGTAGTTATAACCACAACATAACAAAAGCATAAATATGAGCTAAATATGTTCAAAGCAAATATTGATATTACTGACACCAATTGTAATGGTGATTTATTCTCAGATTAAAAAAAATAAAATCTACGATAGGCCGTTATTCGTGTTTAGAGTTTGTTTTTTTCCCCCTCGGGCAAATAATTTAAGCAGAAAGCTAAAATAGCTCCATGCTTGGGCTAACAGATTCAATGGCAGCTAATTGCATTCTAGGTTAAGTTGTGATTGTAGTAAAGTTTTTAAATCAGTAGAAGCACACGCGACATGTCTCCAACTAATCCAAAATTCTGTAGTGAGATTACTGACGAGGAAAAATAGTCGGGAGCGCATGACCTCTGTACTCCCTTCGCTGGATGCCACTTCAAGATAGAATACGTTTCAAAATGTTGCTTATAACTTGCAAAACTTAATATGGTTTCACTCTACTACAACTTTTCTTTGCCCTACCATCTCACTCCGCTCACAAATACAAGCTCGCTGGGTGTCCCGAGGGAGACCAGGCTTATGATTGGAGGAAGAGTTTTCAACCACTCGGCTCCTGTGTGGTGGAATCAACTTCCCGCCCATTTCAAAGAAGCAAGAAACTGTTTTGTACAAATTAATATATGATTACCGTATTTTTCGGACTATAAGGTGCATCTAAAATCATGACATTTTCTCAAAAATCCACAGTGGCCTTATAATCCAGTGGCCTTATGTATGACCTTTGGTTGTGTTTAACCTCCAACCGATTTGATGTTGTCCACATTAGTCTAATAAGGTATTAGTGGGCGAGTCAGGAGGAGTAATATGTTGGCCACATATAGGGCGACTGTGCAACATACCGGTAGTTCTGCCGTGTGCTGTACAAGGACCCAAAATGCCACCATTACCATGCAGATTTCAGGTTTTGTATTTTAGTGTTAAAACTGAACAATGTTGAGAGGGATCCGGGCATGTTTGATGCCCAAATCACCAACTGTTAAACTTGTATTTTTGTGTTAGCTACAACTGAGAGTTATTGTAAATGACCTGAATAAAGTTCGATTTATCCGACACGCGTTTTGTTTCTCTTATTGTGCCTTATAATCCGATGCTCCTTATGTGTGGACAATGACACAACTGACATATTATTTGATACTGCGCCTTATAATCCTGTGCACTTTATAGCCCGAAAAATACGGTAAAATGTGAATCACCTTTATGGTTTTATTTAAATTTTGTATGCATCTTTTTACCATTGTTATTTATTCATTTACTATTTCTGTTCTGTTAAGCACTTTGAGACACACATGAGAAGTATTAGTACTGAATGTATTATTACATCCACTACTCTAGATAACACTTTCCATTCATGACAATTCTTGACCCATATGGATCAAAACATGCAAGTGTATCTTCGAAATCTATTTTGTCTGGAAAAAAAAGTTCACAAAAGAGTTGAGTATTGACCTGTGCATAGAGGGAGCTGTTATTAAGATCCAGTCGTCTGTCAAAATGGAGCTGTGTACGCGCAAATCGCTGGTGATGACAATGATGGCTTCCTCCAGATCTAATATAAACATACCAGCGTGATCACTTTTTTCCCTTGGGGCGCAGGCATTGTTCCATTTTGAAAGCGCTCGGCGAATGCTTGAAATGTGGACTCGATATTCTGTTCCCGCGGGCAGGTTTATTTGCTGGGATCCAGGTGATGGGCTGACCTGTCACATCAGCAGCGGACGAGGAGGTCAAAGGTAAATTCATTGTCACGTGGAGGAGGGGCCAGTCTGGTGAGGGCGGAGTCTGTCTGAGGGAGCAGGATGGAGAATACTGAGGAGTAAGTGATTTGTTGGCAAAGAGTTTTAAATTGCACAATACGAAAGTCAATTATCGGACAGTGACGCATCCAAAGCAGCTGCTGCAACAACCGATTTGGCAATAACTGTCAACACCAAAGGAAACATGAGTATCTACTTCTTCACGAGTAT